>CAUYLG010000439.1:0-14133 GCA_963573385.1 Cacajao melanocephalus | reverse complement strand
CTGCATGATCTGCACATGTACCCCAGAACCTAAAGTACAATTAAAAAAGAAAGAAAAAAAAAGAAAAATAATTCAATGACTATTTCTCCCAAATATTTGAAAAATGTATTTCCACTTCAACTTTGTTGCCCCAGTTGGCTGGTAAAAATCTGTGAAATAATCATTTGAAATAATAGGTCAGTGTGTTCTTGTTTCATCTTCTTCAAGAGAGTAAAAAAACAATCAGCATTCAGGATTCCACAATTAATTCTCTTACTGTGTATCTTGGTCTTCACAATTCACCATCACTTAAAAATAAATATTCTACTATATCCACTGGAAATTAAATAAATGAATCCCTGCCTTATAGGAATACACAGAACAAGAGGAAACTGAGTTTTTTCAATGTTTTGTGGTTCTGTGTTTCAGCACTTAAAATAGTTTCCTAGCTTGCTAACCTAGTAGCCTGGTTCCTTCTTATTTTAGACAAAGAGAACAGTCACATGGAGAATAAACAGTTATGAAATTTGTTCCAAGAGTCACTCTTATCAAGGCTTTGGCCAGGTATCTCATTCCACTGTGTAATTTGGTGTGACCCAAGCTGATAGTCAAAACCCTGTAGGTGTCAAGCACACAGATACTAACTGAATTTTATCTAATAATATCCAAAAGGATATCAGTTTTAAATAACTTACAGAAGCAATAACTTCCCCAGATTTTATTTCTCTGATTATTTGGTAATGATTCTTTTAGCTTTGAAAATAGATAAGAAATGTTTCTGATACTGAAAACAGAAAGAAAAAAAACATCTAATGAAATTCCTGTGTTTAACTTTATAGATTTGTTTCTTTAGCATCCAGGCTAAAGAATAAAACGTGTAAATATCTTTCCAAATGCTACATTCCACCTTTAATATATACAATACCTAATTGCCATGACTTCTAAGCATCAGAGAGAAGAAAATCTAAGAGGGCTCAGGCTCATCTAAAAGCAATGAAATATATTGCACTCCAAGATAGGAAAAGATGACTGTACCAAACATGTAAATGGCTTCAGACTGAACAAAAATATAAATGAAACAGATATTTACACATAATACCTTATCTATCGATGCTTAACTACAATAGATGCATTCCAAAAATAAAGGCATAGGGAGTACTCTGAAGGCTTGAAAGAGGAGTTTGAATATAAAGAGCTACCTAAAATATCAAAGAAATACTAAAATTGTTTGGCAGTCAAGATGTTTATGTTCAAAGTATGTTTAGCTAGTATGACAATTTGATAGGTACAATGATTTTGCAAGGTGTCTTTGATAAGATCAAATAACAATAACTGGAAGGAGCATAGTTTGAGGAGAAGGATATAAGAGGTAAGATTGCCCAGATCATCCTGGAGAAAAAACATTTGAATATACCTCAGGATGACTTTGGCACTAATGCAGAATATTATGACAGTCCATCATTTCTTAGCAGAAAGATTGCATCAAGAATTCTTAACAGTTCAAAGGTAACTTCCAAAGTTATTACAATTATCCCTTTGACCTAAAACTTCTAACTCCATTGCCAAATTGGTAAACAGGAGCCATTTCAGATCTTGGCTCTTTGACTTTTATCCTTGAGCATCGTCTCATACCTCCTCCTTAATTTTCCAAATGAAGAAAATGAGGCCTAATATGTTTAAATTACTTATGGGACTTGAACACAAGATTCCTTACTTCTAGTCATGGGCTTGGGCAGTGATTAACAGAAAAACTCAGTTTTAACATTAAGTAGCGTTGTTACTCTTGGGTTAGTTACTTCTCTTCCCTGAATCTCATAAAGGGCAAGATAACAGCTGGGGGTGAAACCAGTCATAAGCTGGGGGCAAAGGTATAACAGAGTCATGAATTCAGCCAATGAATATCTAGAGAGCACGTCTTACCCAGCAATATTGGGGTACAGAAGTTAGCACTGAATGAAGCATACATTGTCCACAACTTCATGAAGTTTACGTTCTAGTGGGGAGAGAAGACCCCAATAAATGAATAAATAAGTAGTTAAGCACACACATAAAATATAATGGTAAATAATATGTAACATGCAGATGATGAAAATATGTTCTAAGGAATTGAATGGTAGCTATTCTATGTTGAGAAGTCCATAAATATTTTTTGAGGAAGTCACATTTTAAAATAGAAAACATTTATGTATTTTCCTGTATCTCCTAATATTTACAAATTTAATCCCCCAAACAATGGTATATGATATCAAATTTCATAGATCAAAAAAAACTGAAATACATACAACTGAATTGACCCACCCAATAACTGAGTAGCAGGGAAAAGTTTTGAACTTTGGTGGCACAGCTTTGCCACTGTTGGTTTTTGTTCAAGCTGACCTAATGGCAAGAAGGACTCAGGCACACAGAGGTCAAAGAGCATTTCAGGAAATGGAAACAGCCTGTGTCAAAGCCTTGGAATGGAATTGAACTTCATGTGTTTAAAGAGCAGAAGAAAAGCCAGTAGGAATAGAGAAAAGAGAGTAATGAAGAGCAAAATAGGTAATCTTGGCAGATAAGAGTCAAGAGCACATTGAATTAGATACCTTACATTTGAATTGGCTTTTACAGTTTAGAAAGCATATTCACATAGGTTATCTCCTATAATCCCCACATCATTCTTATGAGTGGGTACATTCTCTTCATGTATACTTACAGATTAGGGAATACATGCTTTGAGAGGTGTAATGATTCATGGTAGCTCATGAAACTAACACTGGAAAGTCTTGGATTCATACCTATTGTTTTCTGAATTGAGGTTCAGTAATTGATGTATAAATATAATATTGGCTATACAGTAATATCATATATTTACACATTGGCTGAAAAGTATCAGATAGTGGCAAAGGTCATTTTCTGAGCTAAAATTTTACAAAATATTATTAAGGAAATAGCCAATGATGCTCTTTTGGCAAATTTGACTCTACTTTTCCAAGTTTTACTATGCACAGATTACTCAGAAACATTCCTTTGATCTCTCTCTTACATCTTAATTTGCTTTCTTACTTTGCCCCTCTCTAAACTCAGAAAGGAATATAGGAGCAATTGGACATTCATGGTAAATGTATATGAACAAAAGGAAGGTTCCTAAGATACTCAACTTCTGTCACTGCAGGCATATGCCTATACAGACAGAAAAGGCAACTTTAGCAGTACCATTAAGAACGTATTAGGAAATGGCAGTCCTTCACATCCCTTGTAAGTTGTATTCCTAGGTATTTTATTCTCTTTGTAGCAATTGTCAATGAGAGTTCACTCATGATTTGGCTCTCTGTTTGTCTGTTATTGGTGTATGGGAATGCTTGTGATTTTTGCACATTGATTTTGTATCCTGAGATTTGGCTGAAGTTGCTTATCAGCTTAAGGAGATTTTGGGCTGAGACGATGGGGTCTTCTAAATGTACAATCATGTCATCTGCAAATAGAGACAATTTGACTTTCTCTTTTCCTGATTGAATCTCTTTTATTTCCTTCTCTTGCCTGATTGCCCTCGCCAGAACTTCCAATATTAGGTTGAATAGGAGTCGTGAGAGAGGGCAACCTTGTCTTTTGCTGGTTTTCAAAGGGAATGCTTTCAGTTTTTGCCCATTCAGTATGATATTGGCTGTGGGTTTGTCATAAATAGCTCTTATTATTTTGAAATACATTCCATCAGTGCCTAGTTTATTGAGAATTTTTAGCATGAAGGGCTGTTGAATTTTGTTGAAAGCCTTCTCTGCATGAATTTTAGGCAGGAAAATCCCTTTCCACTCCAAATTCTTATTATGCTAACACATAATAGTATATGCTTTGTTATCTACAAATTGACATATCAGAGCTAATTTGGGTTTACTCAAACCTAGTTCTTTTCATTTTTTTTTTTTGTAATTGAGTATGAAGGGACGAAAAGCAACCTGCCTCAATTGCCTATATTCCTAATTCCTAAATTAGACAGCTATACAGGAAGCTAACAAATGGGAAAGAAACTCTTTCTGACACCATCACTTATGAACCTAGAACTGAGAAAAGCAGGATGTTTCAGTGGGAGAAGTAATAGCCAAGGAATAAGGAAATTTGGATGATTTTCTTCAAACATACTATACTGCGAGAACTTGTACAAGGCAAAAACATACATGGAAAAAACACACATGTTCATACACAACTGAGAAGACAGAGAGCAACAAGATTAGTATAAAACCAAACCATCCTTGTTTACTAGCAGTACTAAAAATCCCTTGAGAAAACTGTGAAGTTCGTGCCCTTTGTCACCGATAGTTCCTCGTATTTCCCCTGAAGCCTTTTCCAAAATTTGATGTGATACATCTAAAGGCACCTTACATAAATACAATTTGGAGATGATCCTTGGCCATGAAAACTCAGAACACAGGATAGCCACCAACAAAAAGGGAGCATTTTTTATCAGTAATTTTAAGCAATATTTCTAATTTAGCACAAATACATTGACCAGAAAAAAATCCTTCAATATTGCAAGTAAATCATTGTTTACTTCTTTCAAATATTCCCAAAGCTTCATATATTACTAGTAATTAAGAAACTCCATCTTATACTATTAACTTTTGTTTGTCAAAATATGTATAAAATGCATCAAGATAATTGGAACAAGATTTTTCTAGCTAGTCTAACTTTTATAAGAGTAATTGGTCATTGTGCTCCATTAATGACAAGTGCTCTTAATTAAACTAAAATATCAAATCTGTAGCTTGGAAACGATCTACAACACAGTGTTTTTCTATAAATCAAAAGATTCATTTAATATACCAGAAAAACATTCACTTATTTTGCAAAATTTACAAAACTCTTTTAACTAAAAGAAACCTGTTTTCCACTAGAGAAACTCAATATGTTATCTCTTTCCTTAGTAAATCCAGTTGAAAATTTTTTCTTCATTACAATGACATTCAACCCTTCCCAAGAAGGAATGGGACATGGCTTTTTTCAAAATATCAAAAAAAAAATTCTTTCTATCAGGTTTAGATAAAAATCCTATATTTTAGAAAATCGTAATTTAAAATTAAAGGTAAAGATACAATCCACGAGTGTGTTCATTTGAGTTTTATATTTTCTGTGGTTTTTTATAGTTCAGTATATTCTGAAATTATAATACAAATAAAGTTTAGGACTATTGCCCTCAATTGCGTAAAGTTACTGCCTCATGGTACCAAGGCTATCCTTACAGACAGTCAAAAAATGGGTACTTACATGGTTTGATTGGAATTATCAAATATTTCACTACTGATTCTTTACTCCTGATTATTCTGATTATTTCATCAAATTAACCCAA
The DNA here is from genome assembly GCA_963573385.1 of Cacajao melanocephalus. Classification (NCBI taxonomy): domain Eukaryota; kingdom Metazoa; phylum Chordata; class Mammalia; order Primates; family Pitheciidae; genus Cacajao; species Cacajao melanocephalus. The sequence continues at coordinate 8,837 of CAUYLG010000439.1, read as the reverse complement.
AAGTACACATTGCTAACTTGGCAGAAATATGGCTATTGGCAAATGCATTTTAAAATATCATCATTGACAAATGCAGACAGAGTAGAGAGGGAAAGTATGGAAAAGCCAAACAAGTAAGACACCATGTAGGCTACATCTAATAGAGAATGAAATTTTCTGACTAGTAAACTCTTTGTTGCTTTGATTTTAAAAAGCGAATCATTGTAAATGGTGTGTTCATTGCAACAATTTCTAAAAATACTGCAATGTGTAAAAGAATGAAATTCCCAAAAGCCCTATTTCCCTTCCTAATTCTATACCCCAGGGATACTTGTTATCTTTTATAGCTTAGAGTGTGTACTTTGGCTGGTAGACTTTTAAATGTCTCTGCAAACAAGGAATCCTATTAAGAAAGGACATAGTCATAGGGAAGGACTTCATGACTAAAACACAAAAAGCAATGGCAACAAAAGCCAAGATAGACAAATGGGATCTAATTAAACTTCAGAGCTTCTGCACAGCAAAAGAAACAATCATTAGAGCAAACCAGCAACAAACAGAATGGGAAAAAATTTTTGCAATCTACAAATCTGACAAAAGGCTAATATCCAGAATCTACAAAGAACTAAAATAGATTTACAAGAAAAAAACAAACAATCCCATTCAAAAGTGGGTGAAGGACATGAACAGACACTTCACTTCTCAAAAGAAGACATATATGAGGCCAACAAACATATGAAAAAATGCTCATCATCACTGGTCTTTAGAGAAACGCAAATCAAAACCACATTGAGGTATCATCTCACTCCAGTTAGAATGGCGATCATTAAAAAATCTGGAGACAACAGATGCTGGAGAGGATGTGAGAAATAGGAACAATTTTACACTGTTGGTGGGAGTATAAATTAGTTCAACCATTGTAGAAGACAGTGTGGCGATTCCTCAAGGATCTAGAAATAGAAATTCCATTTGACCCAGCAATCCCATTACTGGGTATATACCCAGAAAACTAGAAAGACACATGCACACGTATGTTCATTGCAGCACTGTGTACAATAGCAAAGTCCTGGAACCAACCCAAATGCCCATCAATGGTAGATTGGACAAAGAAAATGTGGCACATATACACCATGGGATAGTACACAGCCATAAAGAATGATGAGTTCATGTCCTTCTTAGCAACTTGGATGAATCTGGAAACCATCATTCTCAGCAGACTGACACAAGAACAGAAAACCAAACACCACATGTTCTCACTCATAGGCAGGTGTTAAACTATGAGAACATGTAGACGCAGGGAGAGGAGCATCACACACTGGGGGAAGTTGGTGGGGGGCTAGGGGAGGGACAGCGGGGGGTGGGGAGGGTGGAGACGCATAACATGGGGAGAAATGCTAGATATAATTGAAGGGGGAATGGAGGCAGCAAACCACCTGGTTATGTATGCACCTATGCAACAACCCTGCATGACCTGCTCATGTACCCCAGAACCTAAAGTACAATTTAAAAAAATATTTTATCAAAAAAAAAAAAAAAGAAAAAGAAAATACTTCTGCACTTACACAACTGCCTAATGGCTTTTCTACCTAGAAAATTAACACTATGCATATTTTTTCTCCTTTCATTACAGGCAGAAAACCCAAAACAATAGAAGTAAGAAGCTAAAACCTAGTCTTCATCATTTTCTTTTAGATAGTAAGAATATACAGAGCAACAAGCATATTCAGTGGAGAACTGAGTAATCTCATTTGTGTCTAAAATATGTGGGTGTTTAGTTAAACAGAGACATACACAGGACCTATGTGTATCTCTGTCATCTTCTTCAATGTTGGTAATTAAGCTTATTTAGCATTATCCTGATGATTAAACATTTGCCTCTGAACTAATAAAACTACCAGGGCAGGTACTTTAGTAAAATAACTAAGAGGATGACTATAGCAATAGCTTTATAGGGCAGTTGGGAAGAGATCACATTAAAATAGAATAAAATATCTGTACATCAATAGGAAATACAGATATGGAAAATAAAACAACACTTCCCTAGTGACACATAATTTTAATTTTGGTTGCCTGTGGAAACAGCTCTCAACATATTAAGAAATTGTATGCAACTTAATTGAATTTTGTACAGTATGCCTCCTTTAATTTTTGTGGGATAATTAACTTATTGCTTCTAATGCAGCACTCATAGAAACATCTGGATTTTAAATTAAAATGTTGCAAAAGTTCATACAAGCTTATAACATGGTAACAGCATATTTTTAAAACCCAGTATTAGAGAAAGCAGAATTAATTGTGTTTATGTTGATTTAGAAGGCATAAAATAATTTCATTTTGTTAAACTTTCATTGGAGTCAGAGTATCTTTTACTTTTGATATGTAATGGATTGTTCACACAGTTTTAATCTTACATATTGTATGAAACATTTAAGCACTTATAAAAAAATAAAAATTTCAATACAACATATAAATAAGACAAATTTATCTATGGTATTAAATATTTATAGTCCCTAAATAACCACAAAATTGTGTGTGTGTGTGTGTGTGTACATGTGAATGTGTGTGTGTGTGTTTACAGTGTCTCATGTGGCTATTAAATTCCTTTTTTATTCTTCTCAGAGGCAACTAATGTAAAATGACACACATTTCCCATTATTTTAAATGTAATGAGTACTGTTGGTTATGTTAAAATAAAAATGTCATCTCTAAACAATTTAAAAATGAAAGCTAGAAATAACCACTATGTGACAAAAAAGATGAAAATCCAATTATCACTAATATACAGTGAATTCCCTCTGTATAAGTAGGGAGTCAGGAAGTTCACTGAGTGTTTCACAAGTAGTTTTAAACCATATGTTGCCTTGAAGGGAAGAAAAGCATAAAACAGCAAGAAGGCAGCTTAAGCAAAGAGAATCTCAAACTTAACACCCAAAAGCCAGAGTAAAAATTTCAATTCCCATATTTCTTCTTAAAAACACGGAGTCCAAATCTTTTTTTTCATACTATTAATGATATGTCTAAGCATTTATTTTCTCTTTGAAATTATGTGTATTTTATTTTTTACTCCATCTAACAGTTATTGCATACTGTGACTGCTCTTACAAGTCCCTGAGAAGATACTCACAGCTGAACTGCTATTTAGCAGTGGCAATAGTGTTTTTCAAATGAAAAGATGATGAAAACGAAGAATCATGTTTATTAATTAAACTGTATGAAAGCTATTACAAATATATTGTTTTCAAATGTGACTTAGACACAAGATCTGAAACTATCAAAATCCTAAAAGAAAACTTAGGTAAAACTCCTCTCGACATTGGCCTAAGCAAATAATTTATGATTAAGTCTTCAAAAAGGCATCCCATGAAAACAAAAATAGACAAACGGGATTAAACTAAAGAGTTTCTGCACTGTTAAGGACATCATCAACAGAGTGAAGAGATAACTAATCTGTTGAATGGTAGAAAACATTTTTAAAATATCCATCTAACAAGAGACTAAAATCCAAATTTTACAGGAAACACAACACAGACACACACACACAAACACACACACACACACACACAATTCAATTTAAGAGGTAAGCAAAGTACATGAATAGATATATCTCAAAAGAAGACACACAAATGGCCAACAGGTATATTAAAAAATGGTCACCATCACTAATGATTGAGGAAATGCAAATTAAATTCACAATGAGACATCATCTTATCCCAGTTAGAATGGCTACTATCAAAAAGACAAAAATAACAGATGCTGGCAAGGATGTGGGGCATATACAGGGATATAATGTAAGTATATTAATATAGCCATTGTCGGAAACAGTATAACAATTTATCAAAAAACTAAAAATAGAACTACCATACATTCCAATCATCCTACTACTAGGAAAGAAAATCAGTTTATTAAAGGGACACTTCCAATCATACGTTTATTGCAGCACTATTCACAATAGCAAAGATATGATATTAACCTAAGTGTCCATCAACAAGTGAATGGTAAAGAACCTGTCGTATATATGTAGAATGGAATACTGTTAAGCCATAAAAAGAAAAAAAAGAAATTCTGTCACTTGCAGGAACATGGATGGAACTGGAGGTCATTATGTTAAGGGAAATAAGCCAGACACAGAAAGGCAAATATTGCATGGTTCTCACTCACATGTGGGGGCTAAAAGAGCAGATCTCATGAAGGTAGAATCATAGTTACCAAAGACTGGGAAGGGTGGGAGATGTTGGACAGAAGTTGCTTAATAGTTACAAATATACAGTAGATAATAGAAATAAGTTCTTGTGCTTCTGTAACATAGTAGGGGGACTATAGTTATTGACAATATATTGTATATTTCAAAATAGCTAGAAGAAAAGATTTAAAATTTTTCCAACACAAAGAAATAATAAACGTTCAATTTAATGGATATGCTAAATACCCTGATTTGATCACTGTACCTTGTATACATGTATCAAAATATCACATGCACCCTATAAATATGTACAGTAATTATGTATCAATTAAAATGCTTTTAACAGATCCTTCACTCTGAAAAAAATATTTGATATGACAACTTTGCACATTTTTAATATATAATCCTAAAGTTCATTAAACAACAGAACAAACATGTGAGTTATTTACACTTATGTTTTGTCTGGTAGACATTTTTAATCATTGTGGTTATAATAGACTGCTACTTTTTTCAAATTTATGTACTTTGTCTTAGAAATCAATCTTTTTGATATACAAAAATAAATCCCTTGAGTTGGCAGAAAAAGTGAAGGATGTTACAATCCTTCTTAAAGCAGCTTGCAAACTGTGGATTAGTAATCATTATACCATCATAGCCCAGTCTTAGCTTTAAGGACAAGGATTATGGCTACTCAGCAGTGATGGACTTCCCAGACTAGTTCTTAAACATAAATAGCAACAAAATCAGTAGGTTCATTCTCAAACTCCAAAATTTATCAGGAAAAAACCGAATTTTGCCATCAAGTTCAAATCTACAAAATACTACCAACTATATATAATTAAAGGGAAAACAAACTCAATATTGCAAATAATTTATATATTTTAAAGTGTATTAGTTACCCTGCCTGTGGATCCTATAGTAATTTTTATAATATAAAGCTGGATAGTTGCATTTAATTTGTTTTAAAGGAGAGTTTCCATTAAAAGCATATCCAGTCAATGTGTTAATCATCAACTAATTTCCAGTCATTTGGTTTTGAAGGTTCCAACTTCAAAATCATTTTCTATCCATCAAAATGGCTAAGTAGAATTATAAAACATCACATCTTTTAGCTAATAGTAATGTTCCAATGTCAATTTCTTAGTTTTTATAAATGTGCCATCTGATGTAAAAAAATTAACAATTGAGGAAAATGGTTGAGAGGCATGCAGAAACTCTGTACTAGCTTTGAAACTTTTTTGTAAATATAAAATTATTCCAAAATATAAAGGTTGTTAAAATGTACTCTTATAAATGAAAGATTCCATTCTCCCAAACAATGAGTGCTCCTTTTGGAAAGAAAATTCCTAAATTTGTATTAATTTGAAATTCTATTGAAATCAACATTATTTGAAGATGGTTTAAGCTGTTTCTGTTGGGAACGAAAAGAACAAATAGGAAGAAACAGCGAAATCTACAACAAAAACTCTCAAAATATAAGAAGCCCAGTTAAACCATAGACATTTGTTCTCAGATATGCAGTCCAAAATCAAGTAAACCAACTAAAGAATGTTTAGAGTAAATCAAAGAATAAAAACTTACAAGAGTATTGGCCTTGATAAAAGCAATGTTAACTACCCTCACTAATCCATGTTAAGAACTTAACTATCAGACATTTGCAACCTAAAGTAGTGATTTCAAAAACTCAGATCTTGCCTTGAATGTTGCCTAATTTATTTACAAAAGTAAATATCCTTGGCATAATTTGAGCTCATTTTACATTCAGTTACATTTTTAGGAAAAAGTACAGTATTTACTTCCTATCAGGAATCTTGATTTTCAATGACTGATTCTAGAAATATTTCAGAACAAAAATCAGTCTTAATATTTTTATAATCTATTAGCCATTAAATAATTTATTTGGCAGATTTGTATATAATAAGTACCTACCATGTGCCAGACACTATTATAGGTGCAGGAGATCTGGCAGTAAATAAAATAGAAGAAAAACAATAACCTGCCCTCAAAAATACTTACATTCTAGTCATATTGTTCTTTCTTTTCTTTGTTTAAATTATATTTTCAATTGACAACCCATAATTACATTTATTCATTGTGTACAATAAGATGTTTTGATATATGTATATAATGTGGAATTATTAAATTAAAGTCATTAACATATTTATCACCCCATTTACCTATCTTTTTTTATGACACATATTTTCCTTGGAAAGTAAGCAGAAAATATACCAAGAAAATGACTTCACTAAAGTTGAATCGAGTTCATATCTTAAACATCTTTTTCAGGGATACCTAAGAAGAAATGGTCTGCTATCTTTCAATACTAAAAAAATCTTATTGTAACATTACTGTAAAAGACACTTTGGAGTAGCCTGACAATGCCATGCAATGATAATCTCTGACAAGATTATACCCTAGAAAATTTCTCTTTCCATCAAATAAACTCTGATAAAGAATAGCTCTGAAAATGTCAGATTTGAAACCGGCTTATGAACTTATTGATAATGCATGGAGCCCTGTTTGTTATTTATATATAAAACTTAAAAATTTCCCTATTTACCCTTGAGGGCAGATTATCGGAGTAAGGGGAGGTTTGAATGTTGGATACATTTGTTTCCTCTTCCTTCATATCTCATCTAATTGTGTAGTTTGATGTCCTTCTCCCTAACATTACCTTGATATTTATTAATTCACATTCTTCTTCCTACACATATAGTTTTCAGTTCAACTATACATAAGTGTATATCGCAAACCACACTGGCCAACTGATCACAGTGCATATTAATACTTTCAATTTCATTTAAAATAACTAGAAGGGAAAAAGAATAAAATACTCAAATCCACTCAAAGCTCACATTGTCTAAATCCTTCAGATAAACAGATTTCAGTCTCAGACATACTTTAATTTATCAGACTCATTTCAGGTACTATCATAGCTAGTCTTGTCTGTCTTTAATACTCCAGCATTGGGAGCATGAATGATTGCTTTCTTTCTGGTAATTGGCCTTAACCCCTTCTCCAAACCGTCATCTTCAAAAATAAAAATAAATAAATAACAAAACAAACAAAGAATATCCAACTCTACATCTCTATATAAAGAAATGAGTTCAAGGTTTTCTTTTACCTTAGTAGATTTGACATTTTAGGTAAGTCACTGAACTACAATTACTTTAACAGCATTATTTCCAATTAATACAAAGTCAGAAGTAGCAGTTACTATAGAATTTAATGCTTTCAGTTGGCAAATTCTAAAAGAAATTCTAATAAATAAAGTGACACACAAAAATGTTTGACTGTCATTCAGAAAGAACAAACTACATTCATACAAAACTACAGAAAAGAGTATAAAACTCCACAGACCACTCAGTTATAAATTCTTTTTGCGATGATTTTTTCCTTTCATTTTGTACAGTAAAACAATATAGATTTTCTACTGATAAATGTCAAAAGTAATACTGATTTTGTAAACTGTACTTTAGGTTCAGGGGTACATGTGCAAATCATGCAGGATTGTCGCATAGGTATATACATGGCAAGGTGGTTTGCTTCCTCCATCCCCCCATCACCTATATCTGGCATTTCTCCCCATGTTATTCCACCCCAACTTCCCTATCCCCCACTGTCCCTCCACTAGCCACCCCAACAGACCCCAGTGTGTGATGTTCCCCTGCCTGTGTCCATGTGTTCTCATTGTTCAACACCCACCAATGAGTGAGAACATGCAGTGTTTGATTTTCTGTTTTTGTGTCAGTTTGCTGAGAATGATGGTTTTCAGATTCATCCATGTCCCTGCAAAGGACACACACTCATTATTTTTTATGGCTGCATAGTATTCCATGGTGTGTATGTGCCACATTATTATTTGTCCAGTCTATCAACAATGGGCATTTGGGTTGAGTCCAGGTCTTTGGTATTCTAAACAGTGCCACAATGAACATACATGTGCATGTGTCTTTGTAATAGAAAAATTTATAATCCTTTGGGTATATACCCAGTAATAGGATTGCTGGGTCAAATGGAATTTCTATTTCTAGGTCCTTGAGGAATCGTCACACTGTCTTGCACAATGGTTGAACTAATTTACACTCCCACCAACCGTGTAAAAATTTTCCTGTTTCTCCACATCCTCTCCAGCATGTTGTCTCCAAATTTTTTAATGATCACCATTCTAAATGGCATGAGATGGTATCTCAACGTGGTTTTGATTTGCATTTCTCTAACAACCAGTGATGATGAGCATTTTTTCATATGTTTGTTGGCCTCATATATGTCCTCTTTTGAGAAGTGTCTGTTCATATCCTTTGCCCACTTTTGAATGGGTTAGTCTGTTTTTTTTTCTTGTAAATCTGTTTTAGTTCTTTATAGATTCTGGATATTAGCCCTTTGTCAGATGGGTAGATTGCAAAAATTTTTTCCCATTCTGTTGGTTGCTGGTTCACTCTAATGATTGTTTCTTTTGCTGTACACAAGCTCTGAAGTTTAATTAGATCCCATTTGTCTATTTTGCTTTTGTTGCTTTTGGTGTTTTAGTCATGAAGTCCTTGCCTATGCCTATGTCCTGAATGGTTTTGCCTAGGTTTTCTTCTAGGGTTTTTATGGTGTTAGGTCTTATGTTTAAGTCTGTAATCCATCTGGAGTTAATTTTAGTGTAAGGTGTCAGGAAGGGGTCCAGTTTCTG
>CAUYLG010000438.1:0-69003 GCA_963573385.1 Cacajao melanocephalus | reverse complement strand
TAAGACAGGGTTTCACCATGTTGGTCAGGCTGGTCTTGAACTCTCCACCTCAGGTGATCCGCCTGCCTTGGCCTCCAAAGTGCTTGGATTACAGGCATGAGCCACCACGCCTGGCCTTTTCTTCTTTTTTTAACAGAATCTTGCTCTGTTAATCAGACCAAAGTGTAGTGGCACAGTCTCAGCTCACTGCAACCTCCGCTTCCCCGACTCAAGCAATTCTTGTGCCTCAGCCTCCTAAGTAGCTGTAATTACAGGCATGAGCCACCATGCCTGGCTAATTTTGTAATTTTAGTAAAGATGTGGTTTTGCCATGTTGGCCAGGCTGGTCTGTAACTACTGGCATCAAGCAATCTGCCCTTCTTGACCTCCCAAAGTGCTGGAATTATAGGAATGAGCCACTGCATCTGACTTATTTTCTTTTTTAATACAAAAGAGCTCTCACTGTGTTGTCCAGGCTGGTCTTGAACCCCTGGTCTCAAGCAATCCTCCCACCTCAGCCTCCCAAAGTGCTGGGATTACAGGTGCGAGCCACTATGCCCAGCCAAAATGGTTACTTTTATATGATATTAATCTGTCAATATTAAAATGATGTATGGTTAACTTTGTTTTGTGACATATTTATAAATTTTTATATGAAATGCATTATTTAGTTTCAGTTTTTAAAATGTTGTACATATTTTGCTCTCTTAAAATACCTTTGCTGGGGGCGGTGGCTCACGTCTGTGATCCCAGCACTTTGGGAGACTGAGGCGGGTGGATCACCTGAGGTCAAGAGTTTGAGACCAGCTTGACCAATATGATGAAACCCTGTCTTTAAAAAATAAAATAAAAACAATAATAATAAAATAAAATACCTTTTTTATATTGCTTTCTGTATTGTGCAAAATAAATGCCAAAATGCCAGTGTTGTATTTTCTCCTAATACTGCAGTCATTTTTTGGGACCTTGTCATCAAGGCAAGTCACTGAACTTTTATAGGTTTTCTCACAAACAAAATGGGGATACTCAGCTCAACTACATTATTCTAAGAGTTGAGACACTGTATTAAGGTACCTAGCATTATAGGCTAGGACAAATTTATTATAAATTAGTCTAACCTAGCTCCATTTCAGTCACTTTTAATCTTTATGGAAACTCGGTATCTCTTCAACCCCTTCTATCCTAGGCCCCCTTGGAGTTGTGAGAAGCCAGGGTCACAGCTTTGGGCCCTGCAGCTAATACTCTTTTGAGTACCATGCTGAGAGGTAATTATTTGAGGATTTTTTTTTCTTTTATTTCAATAGATTTTAGGGAACAGATGGCTTTTGGTTACACGGATAAGTTCTTTAGTAATGGTCTCTAAGATTTTGGTGCACTGTACCTAATGTATAGTTTTTTATGCCTCAACCCCTCCCATGCTATTTGTTTTGAGGATTTTTTTTTCTTTGAGGTGGAGTTTTGCTCTTGTTGCCCAGGCTGGAGTGCAATGGCGTGATCCCAGCTCACTGCAAACTCAGCCTCCTGGGTTTAAGAAATTCTCCTGCTTCAGCCTCCCGAGTAGCTGGGATCATAGGCATGTACCGCCACTCCTGGCTGATTTTGTATTTTTAGTAGAGATGGGGTTTCTCCATGTTGGTCAGGCTGGCCTCAAATTCCTGACCTCAGGTGATCTACCCTCCTCAGCCTCCCAAAGCGCTGGGATTACATGTATGAGCTACCATGCCTGGCTTATTTGAGGACTTTTCTTAATGAGGGTTTTTTTTTTGGTTGGTTTTTTGTTTGTTTTGTTTTCATTTGTGTTCTGAGAAACGGGCTTTTGCTTTGTTGCCCGGACTGGAAGTGCAGTGGTGTGATCAGCTTACTGCAGCTTTGAATTCATGGGTTCAAGCAATTCTTTTTCCCAAACACCTGGGATTACAGGCTTGTAATACCACATTTGGCTAAAAAATGAGTCCTGGCCAGGCATGGTGGCTCACGCTTGTAATTCTAACACTTTGGGAGGCTGAGGCAAGAGGATCACTTGAGCCCAGGAGTTCAAAACTGCAGTGAGCTATGCTTGCACCACTGCACTCCAGCCTGGATGACAGAGTGAGACCCTGTCTCTTAATACATGTCCTGCATTTCTTATCTCCACCAGGTAGTATGGTAGGAAATATGGCTTGGAAGTTCTGTATTCATTTTAGAATCTTGCTTTTTCAGTCTTTGGGGCATTTTAAGGCTGTGCTATACGATACAGTAGCCACAAGCCACATGTGGCTATTAGCATTTGAAATGCGGCTAGTGTGAATGAGGAACTGTGCTCATTTCATCCAATTTAAATCATTTGGCTAGTGGCTCCCATACTGGATAAGCACAAGTATAGAACATTTATCTCATCTCAGAATGGTCTACTAGACAGTGTTAAGTTCTGAGGGTTTTCAACCCCATTTGATTCCAGCCCTTTGGAATTCAATTTACATTTTAATTTGAAATTTAAATTTGACTTGTGTTTACTGGATGGTTAAATAAACTCCAAAGAAGGTTAATCATGTTTCTGGGTGAATGGATGTGCAGCTCAAGGAGACATCCTGCCCGACACATGCCTCCCCCAGGACCCTGGCCCTCCCTCCGGTGCCGAGCTGTCATCACACCTGGGGCAGGATCTCCTGGGCCAGTGCTCGTGCCCGGTGGTAAGCAGCATCACCCTCCTCATTCTGGGCCACAGTGTGATTCACCAGCCCCAGTGCGTGGGCCTGCGTTCCACTCAGTCGTCGACCGGTGAAGATGAGCTCCTTCGCCAGGGCCACCCCCAGGCAGCGTGGCAGCCTCTGAGTCCCTCCTGCCAGGATGGAGGGGGCAGGGTGGGAATCAGCATGGGAGGTGGGAACTCAGAGAAGGCCCAGCCTGGGACTCAGCCAAGACTTCTCAGAGAAGAGTTTGGATGAGAGGGCAGAGCTCAGAACAGAGGGCAAAAAAGGAAGGCAGTAAAGGACCCTGGGTGGGTTGGAATTGGGCAGGTGCTGTAGTTGCAATTACCTGCCCCCGGGAGGAGCCCTCGAGTAGTCTCAATCAGTCCCAAGACGGCCGAGGAAGCTGCTCAGACAGAACAGAGTGAGCCTCCCTCCCCAGTCCCGTCCCCCAGTACTAATCCCTGGGGCCGCATCTGCCTGTGCTCTCTACTCGCCCCTCTAGCCACTTCCTCCATGGTCTGGCCAAAGCCAGACCTCTCCAGACTCTGCCTTTGGAAGAGCCCTAGCCCAGAAGTCAGGAGCCCAGGCCCTTATTTCACCATGCCTCTTTGGTGGAGTTCTGTGTGACCAGCAAGTCTCTCACCCTTCCCATGCCTCAAAGGTGGAAGAAAGATGGCTGGCCCTCTTCTTTCTGCCTCAGATTGCCACTGAGGATCACATGAGGTATGACCCTTGGAACAAGGAGAATTCCTAGGAGGTGCCTGATATCTATTAATAGATTCTCCGGCTTAGCCCTGGCCTGGCCTAGAGTGTCAGTGACTCCTGCTCCCACTAGTTGTCCCTCCCAGCTTTGTCACAGCCTGAAATTTCCCTGTTCCAGTCCATGTCCTCCTGAGTTCTTCTTCCTTCGAGAAACTTGCCTTGACTGATGGCACCCCCCAGGTCTGTCTCCTGAGTTCCCTCAGCATGGGCCATGTAAACATGAGCAGAAGGGAGTGGATTTTACATTCACTCCCTCTTAGTCTTCTGAAACCCTGCGAGTTAGTCGCCTGAACATGGGCATGTGAGAAGCAGAGCTGGGGCTGGACCAGCCTGGTATTTTGGTGCCCGGACACCTGGTCAGTTCCTTCTCTTTGACTGCATAGTGTAGATAGAAGCAACTTTCATACCTGGAGTTACACATTTTTATATGTCACTCATGGGGTGGCAGGAGAGAGCAGTGAGGGGAGGAGGGGACATTCAGACTTTGCCTAACTTGCATCCAAGAAGGGTGCTCCTCATCACTGTCAGTCATCTGAAAAAGTGATCAGTTATCTTCTTTGTCCCCTCCCACTCTTCAAACAAAGCTCAGTTGCTCAGAACAAGTAATGCAGATTTGGCTGGTGCTAGTATTCCTGCCCAGGCACCTCTGTGATTAGTTCAGCCACTGACAAACTATCCCTGGGGTTCACTTTTTTCCAAAACATGGTAGATAAATCTGACATGGACAGAATTGGAAGATTGGACATTGCCCTTTGACCTCCTTGGATCCTAATAGCCATTGCTCTGAGGTTGGTAAAATATTCCCAAAATGAAGGAAGCAGGTTCTGACAGGTGACGGGTACTATTGCAGCCAGTGGCTGCCCCAGGAGGGGAAGCAGCTTCTGCCTGAGCACCCTGTGCCCTGCCTTGCCTTAGTTTTGCTTTTGGTTGGAAGCCAAGAACAGTGGCTGACTGCAGAATGCCCAGACTTACCCTGTTTCACTCACCCCCAATTCCTTAGCCCCACCCCCACCCTCCAGCCTTGGCCCAGTACCTGCCACTCGGAGGTCACAGGCGAGGGCAAGCTCCAGGCCTCCGCCCAAGGCAAACCCATCCATAGCCGCAATGGTGGGTGCAGGGAAGGCTGCTGTGGAGATGAAGAAGGACTCAGCCTGTGAGGCCCTGGTGGAACCAGGACAGAGACTCAAGGCTGGGGAGGGGCAAGCTGGTCGGGACAGAGACCTCAGTGGACCTGACCCAGGTCTCGGGACCTCACATGGAACCTCAGCCAGGTTATCTTAATTCTTTTATTTTGAAACAGAGTCTCGCTCTGTCACCCAGGCTGGAGTACAGTGGTGCGATCTTGGCTCACTACAACCTTGCCTCCTGTGTTTAAGCGATTCTTCTGCCTCGGCCTCCTGAATACTTGGGATTACAGACACCTGCCACCATGCACAGCTAATCTTTTTTTATTTTTTGTTAGTAGAGACAGGGTTTCCCCATGTTGACCAGGCTGATCTTGAACTCCTGACCTTGTGATCCTCCCGCCTTGGCCTCCCAAAGTACTGGGATTACAGGTGTAAGCCACCATGCCCAGCCTCTTTATTTTTATTTTTTATTTTTTTTTGAGATGATGGAGGCTCACTGTTGTCACCCAGGCTGGGGTGCAATGGCACAATCTTGGCTCACGGCAACCTCTGCCTCCTGCAGCCAGGGTTATCTTAGAAGCCAATTTTCCCTTTAGGGAAAGTTATGGAGTCAGTCAGGGAACAGGAATGGGCTGGATGATCCCTGCTGAGGCCTAATCTGCTGGCCTCCCTGGGACCTGCCTTTCTCTATGCCAAGCCCTGTGCTGGGTGCTGGGAACTGGGAACACAGAATATATCAGACATAGACCTTGTTCCCATGGGGCTCAGTCTCATGGGGGAGACAAGTGTGTATCAGGCATTAGTGACCCAGGATCATCAGTGCACCAACAAAAGGAAGACCGGAGGACAGGTTGGGAAGGCTTCCTGGAGGAGGAGGTACTGGAGGCCTTGAAGGATGAGTAAAAGTTCAAGTAACCAAGAAGGGGTAACCCAGGCAAAGGGAACAGCAATTGCCAAATCCTGAAAGCATGTTTGGCGAAACCTGACTGCTTTGGAATGGCCAGGCTTGAACCCTGAGGGTAGAGCAGGGCACAAAAGCTGAAGAGCCAGAGCTCCCTCTCTGGGAGAATTGCCCTCTGTCATTCTCCCCCAGTGAATTCCTTGTGCCCATCACCCCTGGGAGAGGCCTCTGTCTTCCCACAGAACTCCAAACAGAAAGAAGACTCTCCTTAGAGGCTGGTAGGGGTGGAGGGGCTGTCATCAGCAGGGGCCCCCAAAACCCCTCCACTCCACACCCAGATCCTCACCGATGTCATTCATCAGGCCCCGGAGTCGCTGGACAAACGCCCCCACCTCTGCTTCACTCATCTGTTCCCGCTCCTTCAGGTCTGCACCTGCAGATGGTGAGGGGTTGGTACCAGCCCTGAGGAAAATGGCCCTTTATGGAATCCCAGGCAGTTAAAGGATCCAGCAAAGAAGACCTGAGGACAGGCAGCCAGAGAAGGAGAAACACCAGGAACCTGGGCGAGGAAGCCATGGGAAAAGAGGACCATCAAACAAGGAGGGTGCAACACAGCAGAAAGGTGAACTGGACCCCATCAAAATGGAAACCTTCTGTGCATCAGAGGACACTATCGTGAATAAAGACAACCCACAGAAATGGCCAGGCGTGGTGGCTCAGCCTGTAATCTCAGCACTTTGGGAGGCTAAGGCAGGTGGATCACCTGAGGTCAGGTGGTAAAGACCAACATAGTGAAACCCTGTCTCCACTAAAAATACAAAAATCAGCTGGGCATGGTGGCAGACACCTATTACCCCAGCTACTCAGGTGGCAGAGGCAGGAGAATTGCTTGAACCCTGGAGGTGGAGGCTGCAGTGAGCCGAGATCGCGCCAATGCACTCCAGCCTGGGTAACGAGCGAGACTCTGTCTCAAAAAAATAAAGAAAAGACAACACACAAAATGGAAGAAAATATGCTCAAATCATACAACTGATAAAAGATTAATATCTAGGATATATAAAGAACTCCTCCAACTCAACAAAACAACCTGATTCAAAAATGGGCAAAGGGCCAGGTGCAGTGGCTCACACTGTAATCCCAGCACTTTGGGAAACCAAGGTGGGCACATCACCTGAGGTCCTGAGTTTGAGACCAGACTGGACAACATGGTGAAACCATGTCTCTACTAAAAATACAAAAATTAGCCAGGTGTGGTGGCAGGCACCTGTAATCCCAGCTACTAGGGAGGCTGAGGCTGAGGCAGGAGAATCGCATGAGTCCGGGAGGCGGAGGTTGTAGTGAGCCAAGATCATGCCACTGCACTCCAGCCTGGACGACAGAGTAAGACTCTGTCTCAAAAAAAAAAAAACCACACACAGACACACACATATATATATATATACAGAGAGAGAGAGAGAGAGAGAGAGAGAGGGAGCCAATAAGCACTCAAAAAGTTGCTCAATATCATCGTCATTAGAAAAATCCAAATCAAAACCACCATGAGATACTACCTCACATCTATTAGACTGGGTTTTAAAACAAAACAAAAAGTGTTGGCCGAACCCTGGTGCATTGCTGGTGGGAGTGTAAACCCATGCAGCTGCTATGGAAAACAGTTCCAAAAAGTTAAATAGAATTGCCATACAATCCTAGTCCTAAGTACACACCCAAGAGAGCTGGAAGCAAGGACTCAAACAAATACAGTCCCTCCTTATCCATTGGGAACTGATTCTAGGACCCCCTCAGATACCAAAATCCATGGATGCTCAAGCCCCTTGTATAAAATATTGTAGTATTTGCAATATGACCTATGCACATATATCCTCCTGTATACTCTAAGCCAGGGGTGTCCAATCTTTTGGCTTTCCTGGGCCACATTGGAAGAATCGTCTTGGGCCACACATAAAATACACTAACGATAACTGATGGTGAGCTTAAAAAAAAAAATCACAAAAAAATCTCATGTCTTAAGAAAGTTTACAAATTTGTGTTGGGCCACAATTCAAAGCTGTCCTGGGCCACATGTGGCCCAGAGGCTACGGATTGGACAAGCTTGCTCTAAATCATCTGTAGATTACTTATAATACCTAACACAATGTAAATGCTATGTAAACTGTTGTACTGTGTTGTTTTTATCTGTATTATTTTTTGTTGTTGCATTATTATTGTTATTATCTTTTGAGATGGAGTCTTGCTCTGTCACCCAGGCTGGAGCACAGTGGCATAATCCCAGCTCACTTCAACCTCTACGTTCTGGGTTCAAGCGATTCTCCTGCCTCAGCCTCCCAACTAGCTGAGATTACAGGTGCCTGCCACCATGCGTGGCTAATTTTTGTATTTTTAGTAGAGACGTGGTTTCACCATATTGGTCAGAGTGGTCTCGAATTCCTGACCTCCGCCTGCCTCGGCCTCCCAAAGTGCTGGGATGACAGGCGTGAGCCACTGCACCTGGCCCACAATTTCTAAAATATGTAAGTAATAAGAAAATTAAAAATTAATTAATTTACTAATTTTTACAGGCAGGGTCAGCAAGGTCCAAGGACGCTGAGAGGTCAAAGGTCAAGGAAAAGAGAACGGAAGTGAGCACAGGATACAGTGGCATACAAGTGGGCAAGCGCCTCAGCAGGAAGAGTGACTGTGGTGCGGTCTTCAAAGGCCAGATGCAGGGGTGAGCAGGAGTAGCGGGTAAATAGACTCCTACAGTCCTAGACTACAGGAAATCAGAGCTGAGAGAGCCTTTGGAAGTCTTTGATCAGTTCCAGCCCTTTTGTGACAGATGGGGAAACCGAGGCCCAGAGAGGGGCAGGAACTAGCCCAGGATTCTAGAGCTAGGTGAGGCAGAAGTGAGCCTCATGCAGCCTCTTCCTTCTCTGTGCTAAGCTGGGAGGGTGATAAGCAAAGCTAACGGTGGGAGGAAGAGCAGGTATGACATGACCTTGATAGAGGTCAGAGATGGAGCCAAAGGAAGAGGCTAGGGTAGGGTAAAGACCTCAGCCAGGGAAGCTGGGTCAGGCTGACTGGTCTGAACACTTGTCAGCACAGACCCTAGGCCGGGCACCCTGACCCTGACAGCTCAGACCTAAGGGCTGAGCCACCTCCCCTTGAAATCTCCTGAGCATCATGCTCCCCACTTCCTATCCCTCCACAGCCTCCTCCTGCATCCACAGTAGCCCCTGTGGGCCCCTCTCCAACCACCCTCTCAGAGTCTATTCTCAGCTCAGCTCTGCTGGCAGCTGACTTGCCTCTTGTGGGCCTGGTGTGTGTTTTTCCTCCAATCTCTAACATGGAAGTTCATGGTGCTTGCCCAGTTGTGAGGACCAAATGACACAGGGATAGTGGAGGGCTTTGGTGACAGGGAATGAGATCCGACTGGTAGGCAAACGGGCACAGAGTTCCATCTTGGCCACTGACCTTATGAGCATCTCTGGACTCCATTTTCTTTTCTTTTTTCCCCCTCAGGCTGGAGTGCAGTGATGCGATCTCAGCTCATTGCAACCTCTTGCCTCCCAGATTCGAGCGATTCTCCTGCTTCAGCCTCCTCAGTAGCTACGATTAGAGGTGCCTGCCACCATGCCCAGCTAATTTTTTTTTTTTGAGACGGAGTCTTACTCTGTCACTCAGGCTGGAGTGCAGTGGCACAATCTCAGCTCACTGCAAGTTCTGCCACCTGGGTTCAAGTGATTCTCCTGCCTCAGCCTCCTGAGTAGCTGGGATTACAGGTGCCTGCCACTGCGCCTAGCTAATATTTGTATTTTTAGTAGGGACGGGGTTTTACCATCTTGGTCTGGCTGGTCTTGAACTCCTGACCTCATGATCTACCCGCCTCAGCCTCCCAAAGCGCTGGGATTACAAACATGAGTCACTGCACCCATCTTGGACTCCATTTTCTTATATACCCCGTGAAGGGTCAGAATAAAGCATGGCATAGCAGAAATAACTAGGATCTAAGGGTTAGAGAGGCCAAGTTCAAACTGAAGTCTATCCTACCTCTTACTAACTGTGTGATCTTAGGTAAGAGAATTTTCCTCCCTGAGTCTCTGCATTCACATCGGTAAAATGGGAATAATGAGTTCCATGCTGGAGCTGATCTAAGGTTTCCCCCAACCCCTGGAGGCTGGTGGGCACCCTGCCGAGCCCCAAGATGGGGGCAGGGGTGAGAACCTACCTGCACAGAACACACCCTTCACTCCACTTCTGAAGAGCAGGACACGCACTTGCCGGTCCTCCCGCAGCTGGGCCAGAGCTTCCAGCAGCTACAAAGGATACCCTGTTAGATACCTCCCAGCCCATCCCAGCCCACCCTAGCGCCCACCCTTTCTTACCTCACTGACGAAGACGTTTCCCAAGGCATTGCGGGCACGAGGTCTGTTCATTAGAATCTCAGTAATTCCTGCAAGGAGACAGGGCAGCCATGGGCCAGAAGCTGGCTCTGCCTAATCCTGGGCTGGGGACTGGAGGCAGGAGGCCTGGGCTTTGGGCAGCCTCTGCCCTAGATGGCCAGAGTAACTTGGCGCAAGTCACACACTCAGGCAGGCCTCAGTTTTCCCAACCATAAAATGGAGATAATAACCCTTGCTCTTTCTGCCTCAGAGATAAAGTGGAAGGGAGTGTAAACTGTAGAACAAAATGGTGAGAGGAACAAGAATGATCACCACGATAGCGCTTGCCTGCTTCTGCCATTGTTAGACAGACAGACAGACACACACCTACACACATGCACCTTCTTTAATTTCACAACTCCCTCCATATTAATCTTTTCTTTTTTCTCTTTTTTTGGGGGAGTGATTTTTTTTTTTTTTTTTTTGAGACAGGGTCTCACTCTGTCACCCAGGCTATAATACAGTGGTGTGAACATGGCTCACTGCAGCCTTAACCTCCTGGGCTCAAGTGATTCTCCTGTCTCAGCTCCAGAAACAGCTGGGACTACAGGCATGCCCCACTACACCTGGCTAATTTTTCTGTTTTTTTGTATTTTTAGTAGAGACAGGTTTCACCATCTTGCCCAGCCTGGTCTCAAACTCCTGAGCTCAAGTGATCGGCCCACCTCGGCCTCCCAAAGTGCTGGGGTTATAGGTGTGAGCCGCTGCACGGCTTTAATCATTTCTTCACAGTCAGACTTCTTCCTCTAGAGTTTGAGGAGTTATGATAACGCAAATACCCTTGTAACTACCACCCAAATCAAGAAATAGAACTGTGCCAGTCACCTCAGAAACCCCACCATGTGCCCTGACTCAATCTAGCTCCTTCATTCCCCCTGAACAAGTAACTCTTTTGACTTACAGTAATCACCTCCGTGTATTTCTTTATAATTTTTTTTTTGAGACTGTTGCCCAGGCTGGAGCGCAGTGACACAATCTTGACTCGGCATGATTTTGACTTACCTCGATCTCAACTCACCGAAACCTCTGCTTCCCAGGTTCAAGCGATTCTCCTGCTTCAGCCTCCCGAGTAGCTGGGATTACAGGCATGTGCCACCACACCCGGCTAATTTTGTATTTTTAGTAGAGACCGGGTTTCACCATGTTGGTCAGGCTGGTCTCAAACTCCTGACCTCACTCAGGTAATTCACCCACCTCAGCCTCCCAAAGTGCTGGTATTACAGGCATGAGCCACAACGCCTGCCATTTCTTTATAATTTTATCACCCAGGTGTGGATCCCTAGGTATCATAGGTTAGACTTGCCCATTTCTAAAATTACCATGTAATTTTAAAAGCCTGTTACAATCCCCACATGCTCCCCGCAACCCTGTCTTTCCCTCAAAGGTTATCTGTGGAGGAGCCTGGGGCATTTGTCCTGTAGGGTTTCTCAAAGCCTGGGTTTTGCTAATTGTACAATCACAGGGGGAAATCAATATGATCCTCTGTCACAAGAAGTTAGCATCTAACACAGAGGCTCGGGGTTCTGTCCTGTTTGGCAAGACAGTAACCCTTGCCCTACCTGTGTAATGTTCTTTCACCAGCAACTGCCAAGCTTCTTAGCAGTTTTCTATACTCATTTAGTCACTTTCTTACCTTCCACTCATTCAAACCTTCTCCAATCTAGGTTCTAGCCCCATCACTCAGCAGACATTATTCTCACTAAAATGACCAATATAGCCGCATCACTAACCAAGGGACATGTTTCTCTCAGTTCAACCTGGCAGTGGCAGAAACCTCTGCTGACATTAACATAGTCCTTCTTGATCATTTTCTTCTTTGGCCTCTTACAAGAATATTTATTTAGGTTGGGTGCGGTGGCTCATGCCTGTAGTCCCAGCACTCTGGGAGGGCAAGGCGGGCGGATCACGAGATCAGGAGTTTGAGACCAGCCTGGCCAACATGGTAAAACCTCATCTTTACTAAAAATACAAAAATTAGCTGGGCATGTGGTGGTGTATGCCTGTAATCTCAGATACTGGGGAGGCTGAGGCAGGAGAATGGCTTGAACCCAGGAGGCGCAGGTTACAGCGAGCCAAGATCGTGCCACTGCACTCCAGCCTGGGTGACAGAGCGAGACTCCATCTTAAAAAAAAAAAAAGCCAAGGTCCAGTGGCTCGTGCCTGTAATCCCAGCACTTGGGGAGGCCAAGGTGGGCAGATCACCTGAGGTCAGGAGTTAGAGACAAGCCTGACCAACATAGAGAAACCCCACCTCTACTAAAAATACAAAATTAGCAGGGTGTGGTGGTGCATGCCCGTAATCCCAGCTACTCAGGAGGCTGAGGCACGAGAATTGCTTGAACCTGGGAAGCAGAGGTTGCAGTGAGCCAAGATTGCGTCATTGTACTCCAACCTGGGCAACAAGAGCAAAACTCTGGTCTCAAAAAAAAAATTATTTATTTATAAATAAATGATTTTCTTAGAGCAGTTTTAGGGTCACAGCAAAACGGAGTGGAAAATACAGTTCAATACAGTTCACAGATACTCCCTGCCCCTACAGAGGCACAGCCCCTTCTGCAATCCCCATCCCTCAACAGAGGCACATTTGTTGCAACTGCTGAACCTACACTGACGCATTGTCACCACCTGGGGGCCCTAGTGTGCATTGGGGTTCACCCTTGGTAGTGTACACTCTGTGGGTTTGGACAGATGCATAATGACACATATCTGCTTTGGCTTTGGCAGGCCCCCATTTTCCTTCCTCCTACCTTTCAGGTGATGCCTCTCCACTCCTTCACTAGATTCTCTTCTGCCCAATTACTTTAATTGTCTAAGTTCCTTAAGGCCAATGGGATTCTCTTCATTCACTCATTTGTATATTTATGTTTTGCTGTGTGCTGGCCTCTACTAGACACCATGATTCCAGAGACCAGCACAGACTCAGGGCCTGTCCTCATGGAACCTACAGCCTAGCAGAGAAGACAGACATTAAATAATTCCTATTTGTGAGGAGAACTTGGAGAAAAAGGACAAGCAAGTAAGGGGTATCCAGTGGGCAGAGGGGAGCCCTAGTATAGAAGCTCAGCAATGAGTTCCCAGAGGAGGAAATGGCCTGCAAGCTGAGAGATGACAGAAGAGTAGGAATTGGCCAGGCCAAAAATGTAAGTATGTGTGCATGTAAGTGTGCATGCATGGGTGCCTACGTGAGTGTGTGCATGACTGCATGTGCATGTGTGTGTGAGTGTGCCTGTGTGAGCATGCATATTGGCAAGGTGCAGGGAAGAGGGCAGTCCAGGAGAGAAGCTGGTTGCAGGCAGAGGGAGCAGCAAAGAGGGCCCAGGTGTGGGACTGCAGGGTGAATTCCAAAACTGGAGGAGTTCAGGTGGAGGGAGAGCAGGATAAGCTGAGGCAAGAGAGGCAGGAGGGACCTCCCTTTCACAGCTCCTGTGCATGTGCCTCCTGTACACCCAGGGCTCCCATGTGTGCCCAGTAGCCCAGAGCTCTCCTCTGCACCCCAGGCCTGAATAGCCAAATGCCTACTTGATATCTCAACAGATATGTCCCGCTCCCTTGGTGAGCCAATGACCTTGCTATCAACCCAGAAGTTGATACTGTCACCTCACTCTTCCCTCACCTACAAAATGCACTCAGCCACTGAAGCCTGCTAATCCAACCTCTTAAAGAGATCTCAGGCCTCTTCAGTTCCACTAACCTGGCACAGGCCAGGCTCTTCCCTGCATCCCTGGGATCACCCACCTGGCCCTCGAGTCCTCAGTCTCGCTCCCTCCCAGCACACACACATTCATTCCCACACTTGGGTCATAGTCATCTTTCTAACCCCAATCTGACCACGTCCCTCTCCTTCCCACTTCTTTTCCTCAAAATAAAGTTCAACTCCTTAATATCGACCACAAGGTCCCCACAATCTGGTTCTTGCACCCACTCTGGCCTCAACTCACCCCCACCATCCAGTTGGGCTGTGGGGAAGAGAGATGGACTCTGGGAAGGGGCTCAAGCCCCTATCATACCCTCTAGGCTGTTTCTCCTCCTACGAATATCAGGATGGACATTTCAGGTCTTGCCAGGGCTGCAATACAGGAGGTGGCCAGAGGAGTGTTTCCCAATCCTTTGGCCTTCAAAGACACTTTATTATTATCTCCCAGGGTCCTCGGCTTTGTGAACAAGCAGTGCTTATGAAGTTGGCATTCTCAGTGTAGGCTGATCAGAGACACAGAAGGGCCAATGAAAGCTTCAGGGCTCTCAAGGGACAAGGTTTTCAGCCAGGAATTACAGAACTATGTCTAGGGGCAGAGAACTGTAACATTCAGGCAAACTGGACTTCCTTAGCCTCCCCAGAAACCTGCAAAGGGCTCCTAAAGCCCAGCAGCTCTGGAGGCTCCAGAAAGGGATGCAGATGGCCATAAGGTTGCTTCCAGCTCTAGTGTTCCCAGAGAGAAAATGGGGTGACTCTGGAGAAGGGAGACTGCAGTGGATACAGAGATGCCAGATCAGAGAAGTCAAGGGCCCTGAGCCCCACAAACTTCAGAACAGTCTAGACCCAAGGTCCACAGAGTGGCCCTCGTGTTTTGTTTACATCCTGAATAATCCCCTCCCCTTGCATGTAGGTGGGACCTGTGAATTGCTTCTAAGCAACAGTATACAGCAAAGGTTATAAAATGTTACTCTCAAGATTAGGTTAAGTTATATGGCAAAGGTGATGTAACTTCTGTAATTTGGTTATAGTATATAAAAGGCTCTGTTTTATTAGAGAAACTCATGGGCCTAAGGAGAGGGTCAAGAGGAAAAGGACTGCGGGCAACCTCTAGGAGCTGAGAGTGGCCCCCGGCCAACAATCAGCAAGAAAATGGGACTTCAGTCCGACAACCACTGGAGGTAAATTCCAGTGTCAGTAACCTGATGACCTTGGAAGCAGGTCTCATCAAGCCTGGGATGAGACCACAGCCCCGGGCAACTCCCAGACTGCAGCCTGGCAAGACCTGAAGCAGAGAACTCTGCTAAGTTGTGTCTAGACATCTGACATACAGAAACTACAAAATGATGAATGTGTGTGACTTTGAGCAACAAAGTTTGTGGTCATTTGTTAGGTAGTAATAGAAAGCTGATACAGCCGTGGTGTCCTGGGATTGGCAGAAACTCCTCTCTCTGCTTTCCTGTTCTTTCTTCCATTCTCTCTGGCTGACTCTCTCTCATCTTTCATCTTCATCTCCTATCTCCACCTACATCTCTCTCCCAGAGTACTGACTGCCAAATCTTACAGCCCTTGGCTCAAGCCACAACTCAGCCACATACCAGCCCCATGGCCTTGAGCAAGCCACTTTACCCTTCTGGCCTTCAATTTCCTGATCTGTAAAAAGAAATAATAAAAAGATTGTTGTTAGGATTAAAAGAGACAATGCAGATAAGCGTCTAGCCAGAGTTTGTGTAAAATGCCCAGATACTAGGGCCAGTCTTGGACCTAATACAATGTCTGAGCTTTAAGCTGGGAGCCCCCTAGGAGCCAGGCAAGGTGTCTTTGGCTGCCACCATTCAGTTGTGCAACATTCACTTTGCACTACCACATGCCAGGTCCTGGAGAAGTCAAGAGGAATCAGCCAAGGTCCCTGTGTTCTTCGTCTAGCCCCAATGCTGGGAACATTGCCTTTCTGGCCCCAGCAGCGGGGATGGGGCTGTGCTGTACCCTTCCCACTTTTACCAAACCTACCATACCACTGAGCAGCTGACCTAGGGTCACTTCTGTCCAGATGGCTTGGGTCACAGGCTAGGTGGAATGGGTAGGAGTCAACAGAAATTACTGGAAGGGCCAGATGTGGAG
The DNA here is from genome assembly GCA_963573385.1 of Cacajao melanocephalus. Taxonomy (NCBI): domain Eukaryota; kingdom Metazoa; phylum Chordata; class Mammalia; order Primates; family Pitheciidae; genus Cacajao; species Cacajao melanocephalus. The sequence goes on along the minus strand of CAUYLG010000438.1, from coordinate 53,335 downwards.
GCTCACACCTGTAATCTCAGCACTTTGGGAGGCCTAGGCGGATGGATCACCTGAGGTCAGGAGTTCGAGACTAACCTGATCAACATGGTGAAACCCTGTCTTCTACTAAAAATACAAAAATTAGCCAGGTGTGGTGGCACATGCTGATAATCCCAGCTACTTGGGAGGCTGAGGCACGAGAATCACTTGAACCCAGGAGGCAGGGGTTGCAGTGAGCTGAGATCATGCCACTGCACTCCAGCCTGGGCAACAGAGTTTGACTATCTTAAAAAAAAAAAAGAAAATAAACCACTGGAGGGTAGTGTGGAGAACAACTGGTTTAACAACCTTTCACTACCCAGAAGGGGAAACTGACGCCCACACACAAAGAGAATTTGCTCAAACAACAGCTAGACCCAGCTGGCAATCCTCACTCTCAGAGAGCTAACAGCCTAGGAGGGAGACAAGTTCAGACACACTAAACATAAAGGGACAGTGTCGGGGAGGGAATAGCAGAGCAGGGGAGTTCCAGAAAGATTTTGATAGGCAGAAAGGAAAGGAGAGGAGCCAAGTCGGAGCACAGCTAGAGCAAAACACGAGGGAACACGCCTTCCAATAAGCCCATGGGTAGAGGAGGTAAGATGGAAAGGCCAGGTTGTGGTGGAGAACATTGAATGCCCAGCTAAGGAGCTGAAGGAGAGCCATTAATTATAGTCATGCGCTGCATGATGATGTTTTAGTTGATCAACTACAGACCACATATAAGACATGTAAGTCCCATCAGATTATCATGGAGCTGAAAAATTCCTATTGCCTAGTGACACTGTAGCTGTCATAACATCATAGTGCAATGCATCACTCCAATGCTGGTGGTGAGGCTGGTGTAAACTAGCCTGCGTTACCAGTTGTACAAAACCACAGATTGTACCAGTTGTACAATTGTACCAGTTGTAAAATTAGGCCCAGAACATAATACTCGATAATAATAAATGACTATATTTTGGGTTTATATATTTGCGATATTATTTTTACCATTATTTTAGAATGTACTCCTACTTTCTATTTTTAATTTTTTTGAGACAGGGTCTTACTCTGTTGCCCAGGCTGGAGTGCAGTGAAATGATCGTGGCTCACTCACAGGCTAAAGACCTTTGGGCTCACTTGCAAATATCAGGAATCCTCGATATTGGACAGGCTTGACCTCTCCGGCTCAAGCCATCCTCCCACCTCAGCCTCCTGAGTAGCTGGGACATAGGTACGCACCACCATGCCTGACTAATTTTTGTATTTTTTGTAGAGATGGGGTTTCACCATGGTTCCCAGCCTGGTCTCAAACTCCTGGGCTCAAGCAATCTGTGTTCCTTGGCCTCCCAAAGTGCTGGGATTACAAGAGCGAGCCAGGTGAGCCACTGCACCTCCTACTTAAAAAAAAAAAAAATAAGTGCAGTGTAACACAGCCTCAGGTAGGTCCTTCAGTAGGTGTTGCTATTGTTATTGCAGGGGATGACAGCTCCATTGCATGTTATTGCCCTGAAGACCTTCCAGTGGAACAAGATGTGGAGGTGGAAGGCAGTGATAGGCCTAGGCTCATATGCGTGCTTGTGTCTTAGTTTTTAACAAAGAAAGTTTAAGAATTAACCTTCCTTCCTTCTTCCTCCCTCCCTCCCTTCCTCTCCTTCCTTTCTTCCTTTAAAAAAAACAAAAAAGAATTAAAATTTTAAAAAGCATATAAAGTAAGGATCCAAAGAAAGAAAATATTTTTTGTACAGCTGTACAATGTGTTTGTGTTTTAAGCTAAGTGGGTTAATACAAAAGAGTCAAAATGTTGAAAAAATTAAAAAGTTTTTAAAGTAAAAACAGTAAGCTAAGGTTAATTTACTATTGAAGAAAGAAACACCTTTAAAGCTAATTTAGTGTAGCCTAGGTGTACAGTGTTATAAAGTCTACAGTAGTGTACAGTAATGTCCTAGGCCAGGGGTCCCAAACCCCCGGGTTGTGGACCCATCCCAGTCTGTGGCCTGCTAGGAACTGGGCCACACAACAGGAGGTGAGCAGCTTCATCTGTATTGACAGCAGCTCCCTATGGCTTGAACTGCTGCCTGAGTTCCACCTGCTATCAGATCGGTGGTGGCATTAGAGTCTCATAGGAGTGCGAACCCTATTGTGAACTGTGCATGTGAGGGATCTAGATTGTTGCGAGCTCCTTATGAGAATATAATGCCTGATGATCTGAGGTGAAACAGTTTCATCCCCAAAGCATCCGCCCCCACCACTCCCGCATGTCCATGGAAAAACTGTCTTCCATGAAACCAGTTCCTGGTGCCAAACCAGTCCCGCTGTCCTAGGGCTTCCACAAGCTCCATTTATAGTAACTGCCCAATACAGGTATACTACTTAAAAAATCTTTTAGACCGTATTTTTACTGTGCTTTTTCTGATACACAAATACTTACCATTGTGTTATAGCTGCCGATAGTATTCAGCCCAGTACCATGCTGACCAGGTTTGTACTCTAGGAGCAACAGGCTATACCCCACGTAGCCTCAGTGTGCGGAAGGACATCCCATCTAGGATTGTGTAGGTACACACTGTGATGCTTCCACAATAACCACAATCGCCTAATGATGCATTTCTCAGAATGTAGCCCCGTTGTAAAGCAACACATGACAGTATAAGAAATAAAGCTGCTGAAGAGCAGTGAAGGGCAGTTAAGCAGCCAACCTCAAGCTCAAGGGCAGCAAGTTAAATGTAACAGTGCTCTGGAGCCATCAGCCCCAGTGGACGGCAGAACCGGCAGCTTCTAACATGGACGTCAAATGATCCCAACTCATTCCCTGTGAGGCATCTGTGTGTGATCTTGTCCCCATGGCTCCTCCACACTGTCGCCTTGGTTTCTGTCTCTCCTTCTCTCACTGACTTTCCCTGCCCTTTGTGCCCTCTGGCAGGGGCAGAGGCTTAATCTGCTGATTGTTGTCATTCTTTTTTGGATAAAATGATTCTCCATATTTGCAAGTGAGCCTAAAGGTCTTTAACCCATGATAATTTTGTATTTACAGATGTACAAGACTGTATTTTGAGTCACTGAATTACAAGAAGTCACTGAATTACAAGTAATTACTAGAAGTGATTAATGACCAGAATTACCAGTGATTACCTAATGGTTGAGAACACAGGCCTTGAAATCAGACCTGGTTCAAATAATTTAAGCTTCTGTGCCTCAGTTTTTCACTCTGTAAAGTGGGGAGAATAATCTTGACTATCTTAAGGGAAGAGCTGTTGTTAGTTGGGTAGTGAACTAAGCATGGGGTATAAGGTCCAGCAATCCCACCTGGTCAAGGTAATTCTCACTAATTAATTCTCAAGGTAATTCTCAATAATTGCCATGAGACACCAGGTGGCCTGTCCGTGTCCACTGAGGGCGGTAAATGCACACTTGGGAATAGTGGGCAGCAACAGGGAGCAAGGAACTGGATTTTATGGCAAAGCTCCTCTTCAAACTTAGTGTCAAGTGGTAAAAACGAAGCAATACAATGAAACGTACAGTACAATGTCATCTGTGTATCAAACGCAGGGGACAGGGGAGGAGACTCAAGGCAGGAGAAGCGCCTAGCCCTGACAGTTAGGAGCAGAGGACTGAGGAGCGTTATCAGCACCATCGAATGATCCTGAAGTTCAAACAACAAAAACGCAACACGAGATTGGAGGAACGCCAGTGACCCGCGAACTTCCCCCTCCATACTACCCTTGATCTTGGCCAAAAGGCGGAGAAGCAGCGAACTTTCCCCTGGAGCCAGAAGGGCGCAAAAGTTCGCCAGCAGCCCGAGCAGCCCAGGGCGGTCGCAAGGCTGGAGAGGCACCCTCCTCGCTCCGCCTGGCTCCCAGCTGTCGCTGCACGCCCTGAGGGATTGGCTCTGCTGCCTCCACCCCCAAACGGGGCCACGACCCAAGGCGGGGGAGGGAACGCTCGCTTGAATGTTCCTGGCGGTGGTGGAGGAGGCACAGGGCCCAGCCCTACCCTTGCAGACCGCGCTCCCCTTCCACGCAGTCGGAGGACCCCAAAGGGCCTTTGAGGAGACTGAGGTTGCCAGAGGCCCCCAGCCACTAAGGCGGACGCCCACCTCTCGGCCCTGGGGCAGCTTGGGGCCCCTAGAGCTGGGAGGGAGGGACTGGGGATCAAATCTTCAACGCCCTGAGCGGCCCGCCTGCCCGCCCCCGGTTGCCGGCGGCCCCGGCCTCGTCCCAGCCGCTTCCCGGGAGCGCCCTGGGCCAGCGCATTTACCTTGGTCGGGACCCGCCAGGGCGCGCACTTGGATCTCAGGGCCACCGGCCGCCCCGTCGGAAGCGAAGCCGCGGGCCCAAAGGGGCCTCCAGAGGCGCGGGAGGCACAGGACGCGCAGCATCGGGGCGCAGGCTGGGAGGGAAGGTGTTCCTCGGGGCCCGCACCTTCTTGGCTCCTGCTGAGAACTCGCAGTTCCGGCAGCGGGCTAAGCCTTCGCCAAGTGCTCCACCTACAGGCCCGAGGGGCTGCTGCCACCGTCCGCGTCTCCTGGGGACAGGGAGACTTGAGCGGGGGTGGGGGTGGAGCCCAGCTCCTCAGCGTGATTTGGGGTAACCCTGTCAACCTCCCAGCGTCAGTGTTTTAATCTTGTAAAATTGGGATAATAATAGTGACTACCTCGTGGTGATGTGAAGATTAAAGGGGTGTGTGAACCTTGCTTGCACATATGCTCAATTTCATTTTTTAAATGAAATGACATTTCATGAGTCCCTTGAGCGTTGTGTATATTCACGAATTTCACTGCCTTACCTCCCATTTGCGCCTCACATTTTTTTTTTTTTGAGACGAAGACTTGCTGTGTCCCCCTTGCTGGAGTGCAGTGGCTCCATCTTGGCTCACTGCGACTTCTGCCTCAGGGTTCAAGCGATTCTCCTGTCTCAGACTCTCGAGTAGCTGGGATTACAGGCACGTGCCACCACGCCCAGCTAATTTTTTTTGGTATTTTTAGTAGAGGTGGGGTTTCACCATGTTGGCCAAGCTGGTCTCAAACTCCTGACCCCAAATGATCTGCCCGCCTCGGCCTCTCAAAGTGCTGGGCTTAGAGGGGTGAGCCACTGCACCTGGCCTGTGCCTCAAATTTAATGCGAGTAAATTTAACTTGAGCCCCAATTTAGTGCTCAATAAGTTGGCTCACAAAAATATTTGTGAATGTCAGTCTCTGGCTTCTAACCCCACTGTCCACCCAAACTGCCCTTTGCAGAGGTCAGCAGCAGCCTTGTTTAGTTCATTAAGGGTAGATCAATAAACAGTATTCAGTGCACACTCTGTATCCCCCAACCTCCTACCTGGGAGACATATCAAAGATCCCAAAGTCACTTATAATCCTGGCCTGTCAATTAAAAAACATCAGATGGTTAAAGCATTAAAGTTCATTTTATTCAATCTTATTGAAGATTATAAACAAGGGGGAGTCTTGTAGAGAGTTTCTATCAGACTGCTCCAAAGCCATGTTTCAGCCCACAGCCTACATACAGGTTGTAAAGGTTTTTTATGTACTCAGAAGTTGCATCAAATGTGCTCAGAAGTTACATTAGAGAAAACTCTTTTCAAAGTTTTGGGCTGAAAGTAAAAGCTGGTAATAGAGTACAGAGGAATAATCATTAATCTTGTCAAATGTTATTTTATGTACAGAAAAAGGCAAGGGTTAGGATCATTGAATTTATCTTTTCTTGCTTTTTTGGTTTTTTGTTTTGTTTTGTTTTAAGAGACAGAGTCTCACTCTGTTACCCAGGCTAGTGGGTAGATGGGATAGCACAGTGGCACTATCATGGCTTACTGCAGTCCTGACCCCCTAGGCTCAAGCAGTCCTCCTACCTCAGTCTCCCAAAGTGCTGGGATTATAGTTGTGAGCCATTGCACCCAGCCCTATTATTTAACTTAGTATAACCTTATGATTTCAAATTACATGAAAGTTTATGTACAGACATTTGTGGCTGTTCTATTTACTTTTACTTAATTTTAAACATTTACCTGGATTATTTATGGCAACTGGGATATTAGACAAAACTAGTCATCATTTTAAGTTATTTTCTGGTTGACCACTTTTATAGCCTGTGACTATCAGGTATTTACCTAAGTAAGAATCTTAAAGTTAAAAACGTGGGTATTTTGGCAATAACTCAGAAGATTCAGCTGTTTTCATTAAACTAATAATATTAAATTATACTTGATTATCAAAAAGTCACACAAACAAAAATCATTATATTTTGGGCTGGATTTATAGTTTTATAAACTTTATGCCAAACTCCTACACCTTAAAATATCTAGCAAAGGCAAATATAAAACTGTTAAACCAGTAAACCCAGGCAAAAATGTATGGTGACAATTCTGAAGACATTTCAATTCTGAAATGTCTTCATTTTATCAACAATTTTAAACCCAGCTTATTTATTAAAGATTTACTTAAGTAACATGAGCATGGAAAATATTTGGATTTACTAATTTAGGAACACTCATTTATTTGTAAGTCAATTTGGTGGTACTAAGTAGACAAAATAGATACTGATATGTACATATATGTAAACACATTTAGACACATACACACATACAAATAAAGAGCATATAACTTTCACTTTAGAATTTTAGTCATGAGATGGTGATACAAACTCACTGATTTATAAAAGACAATTGGATCCAGATTTTTTTTTTTTAATAAAATTGGGACTTGCTTTTATGGCTAAACTTTATTTGCTCCAATAGGTCATCTAATGAGGGATCAAAATTTTGAAAGCTATAAGATCTTTATTCATATGTATCTAGATGTGTTTACATATATGAACATATCAGCATCTGTTGTATCTACTTGGTACCACCAAATTGACTTAAAAATAAATGAGTGTGAATTAGTAAGCCCACATATTTTCACTGCAGTTTGATTTATTTATTTTTTTTTTCAGAGACAGGGTTTCACCTTGTTGGTCAGGCTGGTTTTGAACTCCTGACCTCAGGTGATCCACCTGACTCAGCCTCCCAAAGTGTTGGGATTACAGGCGTGAGCCACTGCGCCCGGCTGCAGTTTGATTTTAAAGACCTATTTTGCCCCTTCTTTTCCCTTCAGGTTTCAAATAAGTTTATGGTTAAATTTTGAGTGTTTACATTTTAACTAGAACCAGCTGAATTGTATAAGAAAAACAATCTCCATGTAGCCTTGAATTAGTAATACCATAAACAGTGAGTTTTAACTAAACATCGGTAGAAAAGTCAACAGATTCAAAGTAGTCACGGAAAAATGCAGTGAGAGAGAGAACTTAGAAGATTCTACATTGTAACTCTGTAGTTGCAGGTTGATCATTTGAGCTCTGAATTTTCCTTGACGTAAGTTGTCCATCAGTTTAAAAATGTGCACAAGAATGGGCCATAATATGCAGCCAGCCGGAGTTCCAGCAAATATCTTGGCATGTCTTTGAACTTTCCTGGGCTAACTTAATCTAAAGCCTTAAATAAGTGTAGGAATTTCTCCATGGTTTTTAATTGTTTGTTTTAACATGAAAGCCACCAGAGTATCAGAAGGGGGCTGGTCAGAGACCATTCCCTTAGAACATGGCCTGTCGATTAAAAAACATCAAATGGTTAAAGCATTAAAGTTCATTTTATTCAATCTTATTGAAGATTATAAACCAGGAGGAGTCTTGCAGAGAGTTTCTATCAGACTGCTCCAAAGCCGTATTTCAGCCCACAGTCTACATACAGGTTGTGGAGGTTTTTCATGTACTCAGAAGTTATATCAAATGTACTCAGAAGTTACAATAGAGAAAACTAGACCTAATGCACTGACCCATTGCACTGACCTGATGAAGGTATCCCTTCCAGTGCCCTTAAATGTGAACATCCTCAAAATCAGAAACATGAGCATACCCCACAAAGCATGAGCATACCTTGCAAAAATGTGAGTGTACCTCACAAAGTGTGAGCATTTCCTGCAGGGCCCATAGGGCCAGGCTTTCTGAAGAAAACAAAGTCTCCAAGACTTTCACCTAAAAATCAGAGGTCTTGGATCAGAGAGGGCTTACCTGATTTCGCCTCAATGTAGATGGATGACAGCTGAGCTCAAGGGGCTTTTGCAGGTGCTGATGCATTCCTCCAGATAATGCCTGGAGGGAGCTTGGGGCCACTTTGTATCCCATCTTCCCTGCCAAGAAATGTTAACAAAAGACCATGAGATCTGTGGAGGAAAAAGAGAAAGCTTCATTTTCTTTCTTTGTTTTTTTAGGTCCCACTTGTCAATTTTTGCTTTTGTTGCATTTGCTTTTGGGGACTTAGTTGTAAATTCATTGCCAAAGCCAATGTCCAGAATGGTATTTCCTAGGTTTGCTTATTGAAACTGGACCTCTTCCTTTCACCATATAAAAAAATTAACTGAAGATGGCTTAAAGACCTAAACGTAAGAACATTTGGGTAGTTTCTAAGTCTAAAAACCAGGAGTGCCTGTTGGGTGCTCCTTTCAGGCTAGTGGGAAGAGTTTTCGGGTCACATTATGGGAACCCTATAGGAACCCTCCCATTATAGGAACTCTCTTAGCTCTCATTATAGTAACCCTCTTAGCTCAGAGATGCAAACGGGATGTTTGTTTGTGGCTACCCTATCTGAGAATAACGAGTGCATGAATGCCCTTTCATTCACCATGGCCACTGGATTCCCATTATCTTATTTGGTATCTCTATCAGCCACAGAAAGTCCATCTCATCTGGAGAGGTTGGGGTCTTATTTACATTTTCATTCACTAACTACTATGTGCCAATTAAAAGTAATAATAAAAGCAAAAAAATCTGAAAAAACGATCCAACTATATAATGTCTACAAGAAGCTCACTTTAGATTCAAAGATATAAATAGGTTGAAAGTGCTTTAAAGGATGGTAAAAGATATTCCATGCAATAGTAACCAAAAAAGAGCAGGAATGGCTATACTAATGTCAGGCAAATACACTTTAAATTTTAAAAGTTTACAAGAGACAAAGAAGAACAGTATATATGAATAAAATATTAAATACAGCAAAAAGGTATTACTATTACATTTATACACCAATGACAGATCATCAAAATATAGGAAGCAAAAATGGAGAGAATTGAATGGAGAAACAGACAATTCTACAATAATTGTTGGAGACTTTAATATTTCACTCTCAAAAATGGATAGAACAGGCCAGGTGTGGTGGCTCACACCTGTAATCCCAGCATTTTGGGAAGCTGAGGCACGCGGATCATTTGAGGTCAAGAGTTCGAGACCAGCCTGGCCAACATGGTGAAACTCTGTCTTTATGAAAAATACAAAAATTAGCTGGGTGTGGTGGTGGGCACCTGCAATCCCAGCTACTTGGGAGTCTGAGGCAGGAGAATTGCTTGAACCTGGGAGGTGGAGGTTGCAGTGAGTTGAGATTGCGCCACTGCACTCTAGCCTGGGTGACAGAGTGAGACTCGGTCTCAAAAAAGAAAGAAAGAAAGAAACAAGAAAGATGTAAAATTGCTTCTTCCTCTCTTCCTCCCTCCCTCCCTCACTCTTGAAAAAAAAAGAAAGATGTAAAGTCAACCACCAAATTTTGCAACTTAAGGAACTAGAAAAACAAACAAAACCCAAAGCTTTAGAAGGAAGTAACAAAGATTAGAGCAAAGATCAATGAAATAGAGAATAGAAAAACAAGAGAAAATTAATAACATCAAACGTTTATTCTTTGAAAAGGTCAACAAAATCAAGAAAACTTTAGCTAGATGAACTAAGAAAAAAACAGTGAAGACTTAAGTTACTAAAATCAGAAATAAAAGTGGGGAGATTGCTATAAGTTCTATAGAAATGACAAGGATTATAAGAGAGTAGTATGAATAATTGTATGCCAAAAAATAGGATAATCCAGATGAAAGGGACAATTCCTAGAATGACAAAACCTACCAATACTAAATCACAAAGAAATAGAAAATCTGAAAAAACCTGTAAATAGTACACAGATTATTAAATCAGTAATAAAAAATCTCCTAATAGGCCAGGCGCCATTGCACTCCAGCCTAGCAGCAGAGCCAGGTATGGTGGCTCACGCCTGTAATCCCAGCACTTTGGGAGGCTGAGGCGAGCAGATCACTTGAGGTCAGGAGTTCAAGACCAGCCTGGCCAATATGCTGAAACCCCACCTCTACTAAAAATACAAAAAAGGCTGGGCGTGGCAGCAGGTGCCTGTAATCCAAGCTACTCAAGAAGCTGAGGGAGGGAGAATTGCTTGAACCCCAGGAGGCGGAGGTTGCAGTTAGCAGAGGCCACTGCACTCCAGCCTGGTGACAGAGTGAGACTCCATCTCGAAAAACAACAAAAATTAGCCTGGTGTGGTGGTGGGTGCTTGTAATCCCAGCTACTTGGGAGGCAAAGGCAGGAGAATCGCTCAAACTTGAGAGGTGGAGGTTGCAGTGAGCTGAGATCACACCACTGCACTCCATCCTGGGAGACTGAGCGAGACTCCATCTCAAAAATAAATAAATAAATAAATAAATAAAAATTAGCCAGGCATGGTGGTTTACGCTCATAGTTCCAGCTACTTAGGAGATCGAGGCAGGAGAATCGTTTGAACCCGGGAGTTTGAGCGAGCTATGATCACATCACACACTCTAACCCGGGCAACAGAGTGAAGCCTTTCTCAAAAGTAAAAATAGGACAGGCGCGGTGGCTCACGCCTGTAATCCCAGCACTTTGGGAGGCTAAGGTGGAGGGATGAAGAGGTCAGCAGATCGAGACCATCCTGGCCATCATGGTGAAACCCGGTCTCTACTAAAAATATAAACATTAGCTGGGTGTGGGGGTGCGCGCCTGTAATTCCAGCTACTCAATCTCTGCTACTCGGGAGGCTGAGGCAGGAGAATCGCTTGAACCCGGGAGGCGGAGGTTTCAGTGAGCCAAGATCACGCCACTGCACTCCAGCCCGGGTGACAGAATGAGACTCCGTCTCAAACAAACAAACAAACATAGAAGGCGGTTTCTCCCCGGTTTGCTGGACTAAAGTCTCGGTCCTCCAAATTCCTTTTCGGAGAACTTTTGTTGGCAAAATTAAAAAACAAGGTCAGGTAGCTAGTGACGGAGCCTGGGCTTTTTGATTTAGACACTGTATCCATGTGAGATCCTGCCCATCCCCGCTTTTTTGGTGTCCCGTTAGTTTTAATTCATGAATTCACTCTCACAACTGCCACCGCTAACAGGACACAGGCCAATCCTAACACGAACTCCAGAGGATCTCCTCAGGATCCCCCTTCGTGAATCCGCTTTCCAGCCAACCCCTCCTCTCAGTCTTAGGCGCCACTGCAGACCTACTTCCACTCACCGTACAGAACTTAGGCACAGACTCAGAGATGGAACGGGCTGACTCAGTCCCACGCCCAGGTCCGCAAATTCGGGCTTCCGCAGCGCGGGCTCAGGAACGCTCCCAGCCCCTCAGGACGCGCCCCGCCCGCTCCCCGCCCCGTCCCGCGCCCCGCCCGCTCCCCCCCGTGCCCCGCCCGCTCCCCGCCCGCGCCCCGCCCGCGCCCCGCCCGCGCCCCGCCCGCTCCCCGCCCTCTCCCCGCCCGCTCCCCGCCCGCGCCCCGCCCGCGCCCCGCCCGCGCCCCCGCCCCCTCTCATGCGCACGCGCCTGTGCCGCCGCCCGCTGCCCTAGCTTCGGGCCTGAGAGATAGTTGGTGCCGTCACCTCCTGCCAGTCGCCGCCGTTGTCTGCGGCGCCAGCTCGCGTCCGGCACTGGCGCAGCCATGTTCTCTTCCCTGCAGAAGCCTGCGCCCCTACGCCGGGTGTTCGTGGTGGGGGTTGGCATGACCAAGGTAAACCGAGCGGCGGCCCCGCTGGCCCGCTGAGGCTCGGAGGCGGTCGCTGTCTGGGTTACTCTGCCCCTCCTGTCTCCCAGCTCCGGCTGCTCCGCGCATGGGGCATCGGCGTGGCGACTCGGTGTCTTGTGATCTGCGGAATCTCTGGGGTCATAGCGTCTCTGGTTCCTGCGGCTTTCTGCTTCCTCTTTCCCTTTTCTTCTGGTCGGAGGTCACAAAGCAGCCCCGAGATAACCCGAGGATCTCTCCTTTTTAGATTCTGAGCGGAGTCCTGAGGTGTGTGGGCTGGCTTGCCGCGGAGGGAGGCAGGTCGCGAATGCAGCCTGCTCGGCCCTCCCAGGAACAGCCCCAACAGGAGGCTGGTAGAGACAGCTCCAGATGTGGATGGCAAGGAGAAACGCTGCTGATGCCCCCCGCCTCGGCCCTAGTGGCAGAGTCCGGCCTCCCCCTGTCCCTCCAGTGACTGCTTGGGACCTAGACGCTGCCCCTCACCGCTCGCATGCTTTCTTAATGCCAAACTGCCTTTCGTTTCACCTGGACGCTGTTGTCTGATGCCTCTGTTGCTTTGCTTCTGTTCTGTTCGTACCGTGTATCTTCACCTGGTTAACTTTTGTGCATCTTTAAAAGATCCATTCAGATCGGACCTTCTCCAGGGCGCCTCGGATCTTCCTCAGGGCGCCTCGGATCCTCCTGACTTTCCCCCAGAGCCTTGCACTGTGCTTACCTCTGTCCTGCACTTACTGTGCTCGGCATTTCTGAAGCGCTGTGTGCGTCTGTGTGCGTCTGTGTGCCCCGTTAGCATGGCAGCTCCTCCAGGCTGGGTACCTGCCTTATTCATTGCTGTGCCCCTCCCCCTGAGCGTTCCTGATGCCTGAAGACCCTTAGTGAATGTTAATCTAAATGGATATGCTTTGTGAAAGAGTTCCTAGGGAGAGTTCTGTTTCTGAGAAAACAGCCCTAAAATTTTTATTTTACCAGTGGGCTGAACATACATAATCCAATCCAACATGTAAATAGGCCAGGCGCAGTCGCTCATGCCTGTAATCCCAGCACTGTGGAAGGCCGAGGCAGGCATTATCACCTGAGGTCAAGAGTTCGAGACCAGCCTTACCAACATGGTGAAACCCCATCTCTACTAAAAATACAAAAATTAGCCCGGCCCACGCCTGTAATCCCAGCTACTGGGGAGCCTGAGGTGGGAGGATTGCTTGAGCCTGAGAGATGGAGGTTGCAGTGAGCTGAGATCATGCCACTGCACCCTAGCCTGGGTCATAAAGTCCGTCCTTGTGTCAAAAAAACAAAAACCAAAAATACCCATGTAAATGGAAAAATGGACCAATACCTTATGAAGCAGAAGGACATCATCCTAGTGTTTCACAGAAGGTGGGGCTTCTAAAACAGGTGGACAGTAAAATCTTTGGAAGTAAGGTATTAATGCAGCCAAACCATCGTCTGGCTGTTGAATGTCTGATTATATGGGCTGTATGGGAAAGCACAGTTGTCTAAACCTTTGGGAAATGGATGTATTTCTTTTTCCTCAAGTTGGGTGGTAGAGGTGGGGAGGGTGTTACAGTTCAGAGGGAAGAGGTGGGGAGTTTGGGTAGTGTCATTAATGATTTGCCTATTTGGCCAGTGTACTTTCCTATGGGTCTGGTCTTCCGGACCTTGGGGCAGAGTTTAATGGAGGAGGGAGAAATATTAACTAGGCAACACTTTTTTGTTTGTTTGTTTTTAATATAGGGTTTTGCTCTGTCAACCAGGTGGGAATCCAGTGGTGCAATCATAGCTCACTGTAGCCTTGAACTCCTGGACTCAAGGGATCCTCCCGAGTAGCTAGGACTACAGGCATGCTAACATAACTGGCTAATTACAAACAGACAAGTTTTCACTACTAAGTAATACTTTTTATTTATTTATTTATTTATTTATTTATTTGAGACGGGGTCTTGCTCTGTTGCCCAGGCTCTAGTGCAGTGGCACGATCTCAGCTCACTGCAACCTCCGCCTCCTGGGTTCCAGTGATTCTCCTGCCTCAGCCTCCCAAGTAGCAGGGATTACAGGTGCCTGCCACCACACCCGGCTAATTTTTGTATTTTTAGTGGAGATGGGGTTTCACCATCTTGACCAGGCTGGTCTCGAACTCCTGATCTTGTGATCCACCCGCCTCGGCCTCCCAAAGTGCTGGGATTACAGGTGTGAGTCACTGCGACCGGCCAATACTTTATTTTTATTTTTTGAGACAGAGTCTCACTCTGTTCCCCAGTCTGGAATGCAGTGGGGCGATCTCAGCTCACTGCAACCTCTGCCTCCCTGATTCAAGCAATTCTGCTCAGACTCCTGAATAGGTGGGATTACAGGTGTGCACACAACTATACCCAACAAATTTTTTTTTTGTATTTTTAATTATTTCATTTTTTGACACAGATTCTTGTTCTGTCGCCCAGGATGGAGTGCAGTGGTATGATCTCAGCTCACTGTAACTTCCACCTCTTGGGTTCAAGCAATTCTCGTGCCTCAGCCTCCTGAGCAGCTGAGATTACAGGTGTGTCCCACCATGCCCAGCTAATTTTTGTATTTTTAGTAGAGGCAGGGTTTCACCTTGTTGGCCAGACTGGTCTCAAACGCCTGGCCTCAAGTGATTTCCCTGCCTCAGCCTCCCAAAGTATTGGGATTACCAGCATGAGCCACAGTGCCCAACCTAGGTAATGCTTTAAAGTTCCATTGATAGATCTCAGCTGATGGGGTTCCTCTGTTATGTTTCTTAATTTAAATAGCTGAATTTGACAATCTGAAGTTCTCTTAAAGAGGTTTTATTATTCACTGTAGGAAATGAGTTGGAATTCCTATGGTGGATGTCAACAGGTTTTAACACAACTAAATCACAGCTGCCATCTGGCTGACAGCAAGTCAGACCCTTTGCTTATGCTGCCTATCTCCTGATATACTCTCTTTTCATCTACTTAAATTCTATTTCTTTTCATCTACTTAAATTCTATTTATCTGTCAAGAACTAGTCCAAGTCCTATACCTTCTTAAAACTTCCTCAGACTGCTCTAAGTTACACTGGTCACCTTTTTTTGAAATTCTGGTGCCCTTATAGTCAGAACATATAATTTAGCACTTCAGTTTTCTAGTACTTTTGTGTATGGCAATTTCATGAAATATATCACTATCCAGTACACACATACAAAGCTTATTTGTAACTACTGAAACAATTTGTTAAAGCAACACTTATTATGTGTGATGAAGTCTTGGTATCTCTAACCTATATATTAAGAAAAAAAGCTGCTTGGCTGGGTGTGGTGGCTCATGCCTGAAATCTCAGCACTTTAGGAGGCTGAGGCAGGTGTATCTCTTGAGCCCAGGATTTGAGACCAGCCTGGGCAATATTGGAAAAACCCCATCTCTACTAAAAGTACAAAAAATTAGCTGGGCCTAGTGGCACACACTTGTCCCAACTACTCCTGAGGCTGAGATGGGGGATCACCTGAGCCTGGGAAGTTGAGGCTGTAGTGAGCCCTGTTTGAGCCACCACACTCCAGCCTGAGCAATGGGAGTGAGACTCTGTCTCAAAAAAAAAAAAAAAAAACAAAAATGCTGCTCACAACCTACTAAATTGATTTGGTCGTAGTCTAGTAAGTACAAATTTCAGTTTGAAAAGTATTACATTATTTAATTCTTACCATGTAATGGATTATCATATCCATTCAGTTATCTAACTCTGAGGCTCAGGGGGCTAAGTAATTTATTTTAGTGCAGCTTTTAAGTTTTTGAACTTCCTTACTTAAAATCTCATACTGTTTCCATGCCGTCTCTACTGTGTATTACTGTTATAATTTATCATTGAAACATATATTCAGTAAATAGTCTATGGTTTATATGCTAGAGATGCAAAAATGAAAAAGATAAAGTTCCTGTTTTAAAGGAGTGTATAATCTGGAGGAGAAAAGAATAAACAAGTAATTTAAATAGGATTATTTGAGATATTTGGTTAAACATGGCAGATTTACAACATGAATTTATCTCTGTTGGTGCTTTCCATATCCCACTAAAGCAAAAATAAGGAAAGAAAAGGATATTAATCCAAAAGGGCAGAGTAAAAAAGAGAGGAAACAATAGCTGAGAGATGTCAGAAAATTTTTGGAAGATGGTAAGTTGACGGAGAAGTGGTCACTGCCTCAGAGCAGAGGAACCACTACCTAAGTGCCTGAAGAGGGGTTATACTGGTTGAGTCTCCCAGCAGAACTCCAGAAGGCCCAAAACTTGGATATACTAGGAGCCAGGTAGAGTGAGCAAGAAGAAAAAGACTATTTTGAGGAACAGTTAGGTCCCAAGATCTCTTCTACCACCAGGTGACTTGACCTTTTCTTAGCAGAGTATTGGACACTTTTTCTCTGGGGAATCTGAACAGATGAAAAGGTTCTAGAATCATCTGAGCTGTTAAGTCCAAGTTGAAAAAAAGAGAAGTAAGTTGAATTCTGCATACTAAAGGGTAGTACTTCGCAGCGGTGGGAAGCAATACTGGTAGCCATACACATACTACCTTCCTGGCAGAGATTTGGAAAACTATTTTAAATGGCTCCAGGGAAAAACCAGCTTGCTACTCTATCATCTTGTGGTGAAGGTTAATAGTTGATAAGCTTCATTCATGCACAGAGAGCTTCCTTCAGGAGTATGTTTTGCTTTTAATTATAAGCAAATAGCCAAGGATCACCAGACATTTGAGGAAAATTTCCAGCAAGACAGCATCAACCCCCTACTCAAAAACAACAAAATACTGAGGAAAAAATTTGGAGGAGGGATCGGAAGACGCTTAGGGAACAAAAGAAACCCTAAACTATAACAACCTCAGGGAGATAAGTGACAATATTCCATCTCTGAAAAAAGAACTGAACGCTATGTTTTGAAAAAAGATATAGGAAAGCTCTCTTAGGAAATTAAACATATTTCGACCAAAACAAAAAATTCAATAGAAGATAACGTAAAGGAAATCTGGAAAATGGAGTAAGAACAAAGAAATGGATATTAGGAGAGAAAATAAATCATTAATAAAAAGATCCAATATCTAGTTAATGAGTTCTAGAAAAAGAACCGAGAACATAGAAGCTAAGAAATTATCAGAGAAGTAATAGAGAATTTTCTGAACTGAATTTTTCAGTTTGAAAAGCCAGTCCAATTAATAAAAGAAAAACTCATATCAAGGCACATTATCATGAAATATCAGAACTTTAGCATTAGACTTCTCAACAGAAACCTTGGAAGCTATAAACGACAGAATAATGCTTTCAAAATTTTGAGTAAAATTTTTTATCCTAGAATTCTATTCCCAAACTTGAGGGTAGAAAAAATCTTTTTTAATGTAAGCACTAAAAATTTACTTTTTACGTATTCGCTACTCACAAAGCTGATTAAAGAATGAATGTGTCCACCAAAATGGTGGAGTAAAACAAGAAAGAAGATGCTGGATCCTGGAAACGGGGTAACAGGAAAATAGTGAGAGAAGCTCCAGGATGGCACCTGTGCAACGACTCAGTTTGGAATATGTTCTGGATGGTTCCAGGAGGGAGGTCTCTAGAAAAAAACATTTTGACCATGTGGACTATGGTTTTAAGAGAAATTTTAGAGATGAGGAATATATTAGAGTTAGAGTTAAGCACATAAAAAGCAAATGAAATACATGAGTTATGTAAATTAGACTCTAATATGTTACTGAGCATTAGCATTAGTATTGTTATGAGATTATTATGTTGTAACATGGTTTAAAATATGTGAATAAATATAATTCCACTTCATCCCTTTGTGCTTGAGAACTAAGATTCTTGGTGGAGAAGAAAAGAGATACAGATGTAATACAGAAGGGAGTAGGTTAAAAATTCTGTAATTCTGAATTTGAATTGGGAGTATTAGTATAAACTTTAATTAGTATTTCATCTTTAAATATTTTTCTGGTTCTGTCTACTGAAGAAACTTAGAAATAATGACCAAATGTGTGACATCCATACCATTGTGGTCTTAAAATATCTTTTTCTACTAAAAGAAATGGCTGGTTGCAGAAATTTCTGATTCCACATAGGGCAGGAAATGTACATAACGTTAAGTCCAGACTATTTTGTCACTCCTAATTGCAAGGAAGTTATCAAAGCCTGGTTGAGTGATGCCGAAAGGACTCAGGAGCCAACCTGAAGTTCTCACTTAACCAAAGATGGGACAATTTGAGCGTTAACTAAGATAGTAATTGCAATTGATTAAAACCCATCAGACTGGGCACGGTGGCTCCTGCCTGAAATCCTAGCACTTTGGGAGGTTGAGGCGGATTAAGGGTGGATTGCTTAATTAAGCCCAGGAGTTTGAGACCAGCCCAGACGACATGGGGAAACCTCATCTCTACTAAAAAAATAAAAATGTAAAACTCATCTCTACTAAAAAAATAAAAATTTAAAACTAAGAAATAAAGCAAACCCATCAAGTATGTTTAAACACGAGTTTGTAATAATATTTAAAAAATCAACTAATTATGGTCTTTGGAGGTAATAGGGAACCTACTCAGTGTCTTGAAAATTGACAAAGGGAAACAATTATATGTTTATTGTCTTTCCTATATGAACTGTATCATTCGATAATTAAATTGGAGGTGAGGAGTAGTGTCTTCTATTAACCATATTCAAGTAATAACTGAAAAATGGCAGAATGTCACCCTCATTTTTGACAGCTGCCAATGAATTGATCTAGCAGGGGTTCTCAAAATATGATTTGTGGACTCCTCGGGGGAGGATCTCTGAGACCCTTTCAGGGGACCTGACAGGTCAAGTCTATTCATAATTATACTAAGATATTATTTGCCATTTTCATTGTATGTTGACATTTACACAGATGGTGCAAAGGTAATGGTGGGCAACACTTTTTGGCATCTTAGCATGAATCAAAGCAGTGGAACCAAACTACTAGTAGTCAGTGTATTTGTTATGCACTCATGCATTCACATAAAGAAGAAAAGCACTCATTTTCACTTAAGACCATCCTCGATGAAGCAGAAAACATTTGTTAATTTTATTGAATCTCAGCCCTTAAGAGATTATTTGCATTGTGAGCTAAACCAACTACTTTCTTCATGAAACACCAGTTTTACTTGGGAGAACAAATGGCACACATGTGATGGTTAATTCATACTTGAGTATTTATTTTACAGACATTTTCTCAAAAATGGATGAAATAAGCAGTCACTTCAAGGAAAACAACTGAAGTGTTTGTTTCTAATGATAAAATTTGAGCTTCCAAGTTAAAATCAGAATTTTAGAAACTTGTATCTGCTTGACAACTTCCTACTATTTAATTTTTTTTTAATGGTATGGGTGGTAATATTAACAAAGGTGAGTTTTTGGAATCATATAAAGCTGAAATTTGAAAGAGCCAAATAACTCATGGAGCTGCTATTTTTCCAGAAAACCAATGGGTGTTGTTCTGCATTCTTTAAATAATGATCTACTCATATATGGATCCATTGAATGGATCAATAACAGATCCATTCAAATACAAGATTTTATCATAATAGAGTATGAAAAATTCATTGATGTGGTTTCAAATTCTATATTTCTTTTTCCGTTTTTTTTTTTTTTCACCATGTTGGTCAGGCTGGTCTCAAACTTCAAACCTCAGGTGATCCGCCTGCCTCGGCCTCCCAAAGTGCTGGGATTACAGGCGTGAGCCACCACGCCTGGCTCAAATTCTACATTTCAAATTCTACATTTCAAGAAGCCTCGGGCTGGGCTTGATGGCTCATGACTGTAATCTCAGCACTTTGGGAGGCTGAGGCAGGCGGATCACCTGAGGTAGGTCGGGAGTTCAAGACAGCCTGGCCAACATGGTGAAACCCCATCTCTACTAAAAATTCAAAAAATTGGCTGGGCATGTGGCGGGAGCCTATAATCCCAGCTACTCAGGAGGCTGAGGCAGGAGAATCACTTGAACCAGGAGGTGGAGGTTGTATTGAGCCGAGATTGCACCACTGCACTCTAGCCTCAGCAACAGTGTGAGACTCAGTCAAAAAAAAAAAAGAATACCACAATTGGCTGGGTCCAGTGACTCATACCTGTAATCCCAGCAGTTGGGGAGGCTGAGGTGGAAGGCTCACTTGAGCCCAGGAGTTTGAGACCAGTCTGGGCAACATGGCAAGACCCCATGCCTATATAAGATTAAAAAAATTAGCCCAGTGTATTAGTGCATTCCTTTAGTCCCAGCTTCTCAGAAGGCTGAGGCAGGAGGATTACTCTATCCCAGGAGTTGGAGACTGCAGTGGGCTATGTTCATGCCACTGTACTCCAGCCTAGGCAACAGAGCAAGAACCTATCTTTAAAAAAAAAAGAATATCCACAATTCCAATACTCTTTCCTTTTCCAATTATATATCTGTGTTAGATCATGTGATGTACTTCGTAGACTTCAACTAAAACAACATAATGCCAAAGTTTGAATGAAGAGTCAGATATGAGAATTCAGCTGTCTCCTGAATTAAAGAGAATTGCAGAAATGCAAAACAATGCCATTCTTCCCTCTTTATTTTGGAAAAGGTAATTATTTTCATAGAAATTATGTTAACATGTAATGGATTTATTGTTTTTGATGAATTGGAAAATCTTTTAAAATGCTTTTAGTTTTAAATTCTATTAAAATACATATTGGGGCTGGGCGCGGTGGCTCATGCCTGTAATCCTAGCACTTTGGGAGGCCGAGGTGGGTGGATCACCTGAGGTCAGGAGTTCAAGACCAGCCTGGCCATCATGGTGAAACCCCATCTTTAAAAAAAAAAAAAAAAAAGATACATATTGGTAGATATAATCTTCATAATCAAAAGTTGTTTGGGATTTTCAATAATCTTCAAGAGTGTAAAGGGGTCTGAGACTAAGAAGTTTGAGAATCGCTGGATCTAGTCTCTGCTGCTAACAGCACTGAGAAACAATCAGATATGTGCTTCCTGATGAAAGAATATATCACCTGTAGTTTTGTCAAAGAGATAGAAAGTATGATCAAGTTTTGGATTCAGTTGCCAATTTATAGGAAATACAGAGAACAGAAGTACATGTTCAACTACGTGAGTATGCGATCTGCGAACTCCAGACTCTGGGAAATTGTAGGTCAAATGCTTTGGTTCTTCAACAGACAAATCTTACTGTATTTGAAAGGAAAAGAAAGTAGTAGAGGGGAGCCTGTAGATTAAAAAAGAATTAAAAGGCATTTTTTTTTTAGATGGAGTCTAGCTCTGTCACCCAGGCTGGAGTGTAGTGGTGTGATCTTGGCTCACTGCAACCTCTGCTTCCCGGGTTCAAGTGATTCTCCTGCCTCAGCCTCCCGAGTAACAGAGATTACAGGTGCCCGCCACCATGCCCAGCTAATTTTTGTGTTTTTATTAGAGATGGGGTCTCACTGTGTTGGCCAGGCTGGTCTCGAACTCCTGACTTTGTGATCTGCCTGCCTCGGCCTCCCGAAAGTGCTGGGATTACAAGTGTGAGCCACTGCACACAACTGAAAGATATATATTTTAAATAAATGGGCAAGACTAAACTATAATGTCTTTGGATGCATACTTGGGTGATAAAAGTGTGAAATATTCCATGAGAGTGATTATTGGAAGAGTCAGGATAGTAATTACTTTGAGGGTAAAGCGAGGATTGAGATTGGGACAAAGTATATGGAGGAGTTTCTGGGGTGGAGGGCAAAGTTCTATTTCTTAATCTGGGTGATGGTAGCAAGGGTGTTTGCCTTAAAACAATTCATTAGGATATGCATTTAACTCCAGGAAAAAAAATCCTAAAAATTATACAGTAAGGAAATGTAATCATAAGTAGACAACTTGGCCCAGTAGTTAAAAAAATTTTACTTAATAAAACGAACACTGAGTATTAAATTAACACCAAATTGTGATTCTGCTACGTAAGGAGGAGAAGAGATATGTAAAGTAATGTATATGTGGGGTGGCAGAAAAGGCCTGATCCTCATTGGTCTTTTAGGAGATTATGATATGACTTCTTAAATTGATGAAGAAAGAAAATAGTAGTATAAGAACATTTAGAAACATGTTCGTTTCTAACAGAAGAAATGTCTGAAAGAATTGAAAGTGGGTGTTTTGGAAGCAAGTAAGACTACAGGGTGCAGAGTCGTGAGACAGGATTGCTGTTTTTATTATAAAGTTTGTCTTCATCTTTTTGTCTTTGTCTTTTTTTTTGCATTTCTTTTATGAAAAAATGAAATATAAATAGAACATTGCCAGTGCTTCAGAAGTCCCTCTTGTATCCTCTTCTAGCCACTGACCCTTTGCCTTCAAAGGGTTACCATTATTCTGACTTCTGACCTTCAATATGATGGAGTTTGTTCATTTTTATTAATGTAAATAGTCCATTGTGTGAACATACTATCAGCGATAAAGTGGGACACTAGTTAAGGTAGTGAGGATTGACTTGAATTAGTAAGAAGTATTGCAGTAGGGAAAAGAGTTCAGCATGTACTGAACTCAACTTTGATTTGTATGGAAGTCACTGCGTGTTTAAAGAAAGAGTGAGGGAGTGGGGTGGAGAGCAAGCAAGGGCTCAGTAGAGTCAGGGAAGTGGAAAATAGGAGTGTAAATGTGACTAGGACGCTGTTTTGGCTAGCTGGCAATTATCGAATTTAGGATTCTGTCCTCTCACAGAGACTGGGAGACAGAGACTCTATCCTCAGGGGTTGGCTGGAACAAATAGCACATTTTTTTGGCAGCCTAGAGTTTTGTCAGGCAAGCGCTTTTAGCTGGGCAAGGGTCATTTTAGGGATGTGGCCTGTGCTGTTAGAAACTATGTGTTCAAATAGAGAAGAGAGCTCAGAGGAATCTAGCTAGAGCCTACTCAAGGAGAGGATCTTTGTCGTATACCAAAGTTTATCCAGTCTTCTGTTAAAGGGCATTTGGTAGTTCTCACATAAATTTGCTTTTAATTTTGAAGGAATAATGTTGTATGTTTATTTGCTTGACTAACCTTTTGAAAGTTGCTTTAATCTCAGTAAGAAATTAGAAAGTGGAGGCCAGATGTGGTGGCTCATACCTCGAATCCCAGCACTTTGAGAGGCTGAGGTGGGCAGATCATTTGAGGTCAGATGTTCGAGACCAGCCTGGCCAACATGGTGAAACTCCATCTTTACCAAAAATACAAAAAAAATTAGTGGGGCCTGATGGTGTGCACTTGTAATCGCAGCTACTTGGGAGGCTGAGGCAGGAGAATTGCTTGAACTCAGGAGGTGAAGGTTGCAGTGAGCTGAAATTGTTGCAGTGAGCTGAGATTGTGCCACTAGCACTCCAGTCTGGGTGGCAGAATGACACTCTGTCTCAAAAAAAAAAAGGAAAGTGGAGCAATTTCACTGTAGAGATGATAATGTAATCATTAATGGTATTGTTAAGAGTCTGGCACAGTACTATTGAAACAGGAAAGATTCCCTTGTCCCTCTTGCAGGGCGTGCAATGGGGGTGTGGCTTACTTCTTCAGTGCCCTTCTGCTCAAACTCTAGCGGAGCATACAGGCGGGTAGGCTTTGGGGCTCTGACCCCACAGTAGTGTCTAGGGGTGAATGTTTACAGCTGAAGCCGCAGTGGGTGTGTGTTACAGGGTGCTCTCTTAGTTTGCTGTTTATAGGCAAACAAAGAATTAAAAGACTGTTTTTTTGTTTTTTTGTTTTTTTTTTTTGAGACAGAGTCTAGCTCTGTCACCCAGGCTGGAGTGCAGTGGCCCGATCTCAGCTCACTGCAACCTCTGCCTCCTGGGTTCAAGTGATTGTTCTGCCTCAGCCTCCTGAGTAGCTGAGATTACAGGTGACTGCCACCACACCCAGCTAATTTTTGTGTTTGTAGTAGAGACAGGGTTTCACCATGTTGGCCGGCTGCTCTCGAACTCCTGACCTCGTGATCTGCCCACTCTTAGCCTCCCAAATTGCTGGGATTACAAGCGTGAGCCACCGTGCCCAGCCAAAAGACACATTTTTTGTTAACCAGCTCAGTTAGATCCCCTTATCACAAGAACAGAGGGATTTCTGTATCCTGGGGTTTCTTGCCTTGGTGTACCAGAAGAATCGGATCACATGTGGGCTTGGAGAATGAGCGCAAGGTTTTATTGAGTCAAAGTAGCTCTCAGCAGATGGGGGAGCCAGAAGGGAGATGATTTTCCCCTGGAGTCAGGACACTCAGTGGCCAGGGCTCTCCTCTGGCTAACCTGGCCAAACTCTGCCTCATCCCGCTGGTACATGGCCTGCCTGTGTTGGTGTCTGTTGGTGTGCTCTTCTGCCAGCGTGCTCCTTTTGATGCACTCTTGATAACCAGCTTCTTGCGTCTTCTTCCACTGATGTGCTCCTCTCGATGACATCTGGCCACCTGTTTGTCTGCCTGCTAGAGTCTCGGGTTTTTATAGGCACAGGATGGGGGCATGGCAGGCCAGGGTGGACTTGGGAAATGAAACTTTTGGGCAGGAAATGGCTGACTTCACCTAGGTCCGTGGGGGTGGAGCCCTTCCATATCATTTAAAGGCATCATGGGTTTCCTTCCCAGCACTTCCACATCACCCTCTCTTTATAGAAAGTACTGTTTTATAAATGCTCAGGCTTCAACTGGTGACTGCTGGATTATGGAATTTAAAAGGTTTATCTGATTCAAGAATGATAAAGAAGAATTGAGATGGATCAGAGATAAGAACACATTAAGTGTTTTGGTACTATGCAATGAAATGTGGCATTAAGTCACATATCATAGTGTTTTAAAGTTTTGTGACCCATGAGTGGGTCATGAAATCAATTTAGAAGGTTGCCTTAGCATTAAACATTGAAATAGAACAGAAAATATTGTATCAACATTGATGCCAGCAAGCCCATAAATTGGGGCTTATCTTGGGAGGGTTCTCGGGGTCACTTAGAGTGAGCCAACAGTGAAAGAAAGCAAGTAGGCTGGGCGCGGTGGCTTATGCCTGTAATCCCAGTACTTTGGGAGGCCGAGGTGGGTGGATCAAGAGGTCAGGAGTTCGAGACCAGCCTGGCCAAGATGGTGAAACCCTGTCTCTATTAAAAAAAAGAAATGAAGAAAGAAAGAAAGTTAGAACAACAGTGTACAGCAAAATGGCTGCTCCGTAGACAGAGCAGGGCTGTCCCATAGGCAGAACGGCCCAGAATAGCACTAGTGGATTGCTGGAAAGCTATGTTTATACCCACTGTTCAAAGGGGTGGGTTATGGCTGGGTGCGGTGGCTCACGCCTGTAATCCTAGCACTTTGGGAGACCGAGGTGGGTGGATCACTTGAGGTCAGGAGTTCAAGACCAGCCTGGCCATCATGGTGAAACCCCATCTTTAAAAAAAAAAAAAAAAAAAGGGTGGGTTATTCATGAACTTTCTGGAAAAGGGACAGGGAGTTCCCAGAGCCATATAACTTCTGAGGCATTGCCACAGCATAACATATAAACTGCCATGCTGCTGGTGGCTGTGTCTTATGTAAATGTGTTGTAATTTGCATATAATGAGCAATGGGGCAACTAGAGGTTGTTTTCATTGCCATCTTGGTCCTAGCTGATTTCGGCTGATTTATTTGTCACATCCTTTTTTGATCAGCAGGGTGATCAGTAGTGACTGAGGCTTGGGAAACAAGTCCTGTTGGTGTCCTACCTCAATATAACAAAAATAAATTTTTCATGAAATTTTTGCTTCAATTATGTATGTATATATCTGTGTACTGGGTTGTGTTGTAAAATATATTTTATTCTGGTTTGCAGTCAAAAGAATATTCAAAGCCATTTCTCTTTAACATGACCACTCACCAGCAAAGCACTACATCTTACCTAATCAGTCATCAAGTTCAGTAGATTTTGTTTCCCTTGTATTTCACGTCTATCTACTTCTTTCTAAGTTTTTTTTTTTCTTTTTGAGATGGAGTCTTGCTCTGTCCCTGAAGGTGGAGTGCAGTGGCATGATCTTGGCTCACTGCAACCTCTGTCTCCCGGATTCAAGTGATTGCCCAGGCTGTAGTGTAATGGTGCGATTTCTGCTCACCATAACCTCCATCTCCCAGATTCAAGCGATTCTCCTGCCTCAGCCTCCTGAGTAGCTGGGATTACAGGCATGCGCCACCATGCCCGGCTAATTTTGTATTTTTAGTAGAGATGGGATTTCTCCATGTTGGTCAGGCTGGTCTTGAACTCCCAACCTCAGGTGATCTGCCCGCCTTGGCCTCCCAAAGTGCTGGGGTTACAGGCGTGAGCCACCACACCTGGATCCCCTGTCTCAGCCTCCTGAATAGCTGGGACTACAGGCGCGTGCCACCATGCCTGGCTAATTTTTTTTTTTTTTTTTTTTTAGTAGAGACAGGGTTTCACCATAGCCAGGATGGTCTTGATCTGCTGACCTCATAATCTGCCCGCCTCGGCCTCCCAAATTGCTGGGATTACAGGCGTGAGCCACTGCGCCCAGCCCTTTCTGAGTTTTTTGCTTCTGTCTTAGCCTTCACTTGGCCTGTTTCAGAATCATGCCAGTTGGTCTCACTGCCTTCAGCCATGCTCCATTCATCATTTCTCCACATTGTGTCTAGGATGATCTAAAATGCAAGTCTCGTCATCCCAGTCTCTTTCTCTTTTTAAAAATAGACTATTTTTGGCGGGGTGTGGTGGCTCACACCTGTAACCCCAGCACTTTGGGAGGCCAAGGCAGGCAGATCACCTGAGGTCGGGAGTTCGAGACCAGCCTGACCAACATGGAGAAACCCTATCTCTACTAAAAATACAAAATTAGCCGGGCATGGTGGCGCATGTGTGTAATCCCAGCTATTCAGGAGGCTGAGGCAGGAGAATTGCTTGAATCTGGGAGGTGGAGGTTATGGTGAGCCGAGATCGTGCCCTTACACTATAGCCTGGGCAACAAGAGTGAAACTCCGTCTCAAAAAAAAAGAGATGATTTTTTAAGAGAAATTTTATGTTTACAGCAAAATTGAGTACAAGGTACAGAGACTTCTCATGCATTATCCCCATCCCTCCATACATAGCCATACATCAGCAAGGGCATACCCAGAGTGATACATTTGTCACAATCGATGAATATACATTAACACATCATTATCACCCAGAGACCATAATTTACTTTAGGGTTCACTCTTGGTAGTGTACATTCTATGGATTTTGACAAATGTGTAATGACATGCATCTAGTATTATAGTATCATATAGATGAGTTTCACTGCTCTAAAAATCCTCTGTGTTCCACATATTCATCCTTCTTTTCTACCAGCTCCTGGCAACCACTGATCTTTTTATTGTCTCTATAAATTTTACCTTTTCCAGAGTGTCATTTACTTGGAATCATAGTTTGTAGCCTTTTAAGATTGGCTTCTTTCACTTAATATAATATGTATTTAAGTTTCCTCCATGTTTTCTCATAGCTTGATAGCTTATTTCTTTTTAGCACTGAATAATATTCCATTGTTTGGATGTGCCATGTTTATACATTTACCTCCTGAAGGACATCTTGATTGCATCCAAGTTTTGACAGTTATGAATAAAGTGAATATAAACATCTGTGTGGTCCCATCATAGTGGCTCATGCCCATAATCCCAGCACTTGAGAGGCCGAGGCAGGAGGATTGCTTGAGCCCAGTAGTTCAAGACCAGCCTGGGCAACATAGTGAGATCCATCTCTACAAAAAATTTAAAAATTTACTTCTGTCTTAGCCCTCACTTGGCTTGTTTCAGAATCATGGCAGTTGGTCTCACTGCATGACTATAAGCACCTGTGATCTAAACTACTCAGGAAGCTGAGGTGGGAGGATTGCTTGAGCCTGGGAAGTTGAAGCTACAGTGAGCTATGATCACATCACTGTACTCCAGCCGGGCAACAGAGTGAGAGCCCATCTCAACAAAGCAAAACAACAACAAAAACATCCATTTGTAGGTTTTTATATGGACATAATTTTTTTTTTTTTAGATGGAGTCTCGCTTTGTCATCTAGGCTGGAGTGCAGTGAAGCATTCTCGGCTCACTGCAAACTTCAACTCCCTGGTTCAAGTGATTCTCCTGCCTCAGCCTCCGGAGTAGCTAGGATTACAGGCATGCACCACCACATCCAGCTAATTTTATGTTTTTAGTAGATATAGGGTTTCACCATGTCGGCCAGGATGGTGTCAATCTCCTGATGTCGTGATCCGCCTGCCTTGGCCTCAGAAAGTGCTGGGATTACAGGCATGAGCCACTGTGCCTGGCCCATATGGACATAATTTTTCAGCTTCTTTGGGTAAATGCCAAGGAGTGCCGTTGCTAATTTGTACGTGTATTTCGTGTGTATGTGCTTTATTTTTGCTCACTCCTTCCTTCCCTTTCTCTTTCTTTCTTTCTTCCTTCCTTCCTCTTTCTTTTCTTTTCTTTTCTTTTCTTTTCTTTTCTTTTCTTTTCTTTTCTTTTCTTTCCTTCCTTCCTTCCTTCCTTCCTTCCTTCCTTCGTTCTTTCCTTCTTTTTCAGATGGAGTCTTGCTCTGCAACTTCTGCCTCCTGCCTCAGCTTCCCTAGTAGCTGGGATTACAGGTGCTGGCCAGCATGACCAGCTAATTTTAGTATTTTTACTGGTGAGAGAGTTTCACCATGTTGACCAGGGTGGTCTCGAACTCCTGACTTCAAATGATCCACCCACCTGGGCCTCCCAAAGTGCTGGGATTACCGTTGCGTGCCACACACCCAGCCTGTACACGTTTAGTTTTGTAAGAAATTGCCAAACTTCTTATTGCTCCATGTTCTTGCCAGCATTCGGTGTTGTCAGTGTTTTGGATTTTTGCCATTCTAATAAATAGTGGTATCTGATTGTTGTTTTATTCCAGTCTCACTTTAAGAAACATTGTCAGTCAGGCACGGTGGCTCACACCTGTAATTGCAGCACTTTGGAAGGCTGAGGCAGGAGCATCACTGAACCCAGGAGTTTGAGACCAGCCTGGGCAACATGACAAAACCCGATCTCTACAAAAAATACAAAAATTAGCTTAGCATGGTGGTGTGTGCCTGTAGTTCCAGCTACTGTGGGGAGAGGGGGGACTGAGGTGGGAGGATTGCTTGAGTCAGGGTGGTTGAGGCTGCAGTGAGTTGTGATCGAACCACTGCACTTCAGCCTGGGTGACAGAGCAAGACCTTGTCTCAAAAAACAAACACGGCAGGGGGAAGTGGCTCCTGCCTGTAATCCCAGCACTTTGGGAGGCTGAGGCGGGCAGATCACCTGAGGTTAGGAGTTTGAGACCAGCCTGATCAACATGGAAAAACTCCGTATCTACTAAAAATACAAAATTAGCTGGATGTGGTGGTACATGCCTGTAATCCCAGCTATTCGGGAGGCTGAGGCAGGAGAATCACTTGAACCCTGGAGGCAGAGGCTGTGGTGAGCCTAGACCACACCATTGCACTCCAGCCTGGGCAACTCTGTCTCAAAAACAAAACAAAACAAACAAACAAAAACTGTGTCTTCAGGATAAAGCCCAGGCTGGCACTGCAGGGCATAAAAGGTCCCTTGTGAGTTGGCTTCAGAGCTAGACTGAAGGTTCAACTTCATTACTTACTAGCTCTATGCCCTTGGATTAGTTGCTTATCTCTCTGTATCCTACTTTTCTTATCTGTAGTGCATGGTACCAACCTTTTAGGATGGTTGTGAGGATTAAAAGTAAACAAATGTGAAATGCTTAACACAATGCATACCACACCAAGTGCCCAATAAATATTTGTTGTTATCATTTGGACCCAAGTGACTTTTATGCCCTTATATTCCCTTATCACTTTCCTTTCCTTTCCCCTTTTCTTTCCTTTCCTCTTCCGTCTGTCTCACTCTGTCACCCAGGCTGGAGTACAATGGCACTATCTTGGCTTACTGCAACCTCCACCTCTCGGGTTCAAGCGATTTTCCTGCCTCAGCCTCCTGAGGAGCTGGGATCACAGGCATGTACCACCATGCCTGGCTAATTTTTGTATTTTTAGTGGAGACAGGGTTTCACCATGTTGGCCAGCCTGGTCTTGAACTCCTGACCTCAAGTGATCTGCCCACTTTGGCCTCCCAAAGTGCTGGAATTACAGGCATGAGCCACCATGCCCAGCCATCCTTAACACTTTCCACTTTGTGCTTTAACCTATGTCAGACCAAATTATCTACAGTTCCTCCACCGAGAAAAAACTGCTGTATTCTCTCACGTAGACCTTTACTCCAAAATTTCCTTCTCTTTCACTTTGCTAACTCCTACTCATCCTTAAGGACTTAATTTAAATGGCAGTTTCTCTGGGAAGCCTTTCTTGTCCTCCCTCCAAGTCTGGGTCGATGTCTCTGCCAAGACATTCTGTACTTCTGACACTGTAGTGTTTATCGGTCTTAGGTTAGACTGGAAGCACGCTGAGGGCAAAGATTTTATATTATTTATTATTAACATCTAGGAACACAAGAGGTGCTCAATGTGTTTTTGTTTGAATGAGTAGTGAATGAATAGATTTTTATTGGTAGAACATGTAACTATACTGTTTATATTTATTATCTCTTTCTATATCTCTAGTTCATGAAGCCTGGAGCTGAGAATTCAAGAGACTACCCTGACTTGGCAAGAGAAGCAGGTAACATAGAACATTTAGATCTTTGAATATTCATAGTTTATTAGGTGGTCTGTCTTGATTTCATGGGTGGGGTAGCCTTGCAAGCACAAAAGGAAGCCCAGTCAAGGGAGAAGAACCTGTGGAGAAATGCCTAGTGACTCACTATAAAAGGGAAAGGGAAAAGAGCTTGCACATTCTTAGCAGCTGCATAGCCAGAGCAGAGAGTAGCTTATGATTTTATGGGCTGTCCAACTATTTGTTGAGATGGTTAAGGGATCTGTGGGAGAGGTAGGGTCATTAAAAGGGATAACATCATTCTGTAGCAGGACAAGCCTCAGACAAAAACCTCCCAAACACCAGATTTAAAGAAGGAAGTGGCTTTTTTCGGCCAGGAGCATCGGCAGACTTGTGTCTCAAGAACTGAGCTCCCCAACAAAGAAAATCCTAGCCCTTTTAAAGGCTTACAATTCTACAAAGTACATGTGAGAGGGTGGTGATTGATGAAGTAGGCATGGGCTATGTGACCAGGTGGGGGTTTGAGCAAGATTGAATGAGAACAATGGAGGGCGTTTCTCCATATTATGGCTTCGATCTATAGATAGGATTGCCATTAAAGATGGGGGGGTTTAATCTTTAACCTTGCCAGCCGACCTTGCCACTGACCTCATGCTTGCTATGTCTCAACTTTTACTTCCTCCTCCTTTGAGACAAGAGACAGAAAAGAGGGGTCTCTTCCCTCGATTCTAGTGTGTGTTAACATCAGGAGTTCTAATAAAATTAGCGTCTTTCTTTCCTGGGAAAGGGATAATCACATTCAAAATGTATTAAATACCTGTGTGGTGGTTTTCTTCACTTCATTGAGCCAACATAGAGAATTCTTTTTCTGTCACTAGGCTACTGCACGACTAAAGGAGGTGACACAGTTTGTTATTGTTTATTCTAATGAGTATTAGTACTTTTGAGCAAAAGACAGGTGAATACTAGCGTGAATAGAACTAACAGGGAAAAGGATCTGCAGGTGTATGGGTCCTGGTTCTCTAAGTATTCAGCATGCTTCTTAATTTTTACTCACCTAAAATAAATACTTAAAGCACTTTTTGATAAAACCTTTGTTTTTACAGGCCAGAAGGCTTTAGCTGATGCACAGATCCCTTATTCAGCAGTGGACCAGGCATGTGTTGGCTATGTTTTTGGTATGTATTAAACTATGTATTCTAAAATTTGTTTACCTAAATCTAGCAGCAACTACATAAACAATGCAGAGGCATTTGTGAATTTTAACCCTCAAAACTCAGAATTCATTCAATTATGTTTGTATTGAAGAAAAAAGAAAAAAACCCTCAGAATTCAAAGTCTGATTTAAGTGAATTACCATCATTTACAGATTTCCATTATGTGTCAACCTAGTGTAATTTTTCTTTTTTTTATATATTTTTATTTTTTTAAATCCTAGTGTAATTTTTCTTTTGGTGACTATTCCAAATCATACTGCAAAGATCTTCTTTGGTCTTTTTAAAAATAGCATAGTATTTCACTGAATAAATGTATTATAATTTATTTAATCTATTCCCTTTCAATAGATATTTAAAAGTTCCGGTCTTTTCACAGCGTTTAAAAAATACTAATTGTCAAATAAATATTGAATATATTCAAGGTATAAAATAAGATGATTTATGTATACATTGTGTAATAATTACTACAATCCAATTAATTAGTACATTCATTACCACCCATGCTGTGCGTTAGACCCACAGAACTAGTTCATCTTATAACTGAAAGTTTGTACCATTTGACCAACATCTCTCTGTTTCCCCTAACCCCTACAGCATTTTTTTTTGGCGAAGGGGTAGGGTGTGTGTGGGAACCCCTACATCATTTTAAATGATTATATGATATTCTACTCTTGGAGATCTACTACAGCTTGTTTAGAAATAGTAATGATATTTTATTTCTAATTTCTAGTTACAAAAATACTATAAATATTATATATAGTATTATTAAAATACTATAGTAGGTGTTACTGTAGATGAATCTTTGTGCCTATCTGTCGAGACCAGCTCGGTTGTGGAGACCCCCAACCCAGGTGGTGCTGAAGGAATTAAGAGTCAGACACAGAGAGAGTGCAAAGGTGGGCTCAGGGGGCTGACAGCATTCCCAGCCCAAGAGCAGACTCTGACCTACGTATTTATTCTTTACATTCCAGTGATAAGTTTAACAAGCAGATGCTGTGTGTTCTTTCATAAAGGTAAACTAACCAGCAGCTAGTGTATATTCACTATAGGTTAAAGATCCATTAGAAAGCATTCTTTACGAGGGTATAATGGAGGCAGAGTCACATATTCTGTGTTTAAAGAACTAGTTCTTCTGATGTGAGACATATTATTTACTATCTTGGAATGCCCTGAGCAGTTTTCTGCTTGGGGGCCAGCTTGGTTTTCCTTGCTGTCGCTCTCAGCAAACAATGTAATCCCTCACACACATCTTCACTTGTTATCAGCATGTCCCCCTTTGTTTTTCTGCAAAGCTAGGTAAGCAAGCACAGCTTTATCTTGGTGAGCTATTTCTCTGAGGATTTGGGATCCACATCTGCAGACTACACAAAGAGAAATAAGACAAATTAGTAACACAATCATAACAGCAGCCATAAATCCTCCAAGTGTTTTTACGCAAGTCACAGGGTTCAGGGCTGCTATTCCATCAGCAGCCCCCTCAAGTACTTCAGTTTCTGGAATTAAAGTCATATGTGCTTGAGAGGCTTGAAAAACTTGTTCCTTTTGTTTTATTATATCAAGTGATAAATTTTTAGCACGCCCTTCCAAGTGATGCTTTATTTTTTCCCAGTCATGTTCAATTTCATTATAAGGATGAGGAGTGATACAATAATCAGAAGTATTCCAGTCACACTATAATTGAATTCTATACTCTAAACTAACTACCCTGTCCCCTAACCAGAGAACAGCTTGTCTAAGATCATTAATCTGATTAGCTATATTCTGATTTGTCTTTGTTTGAGAATTCCACAGCAAGCTAGAGTTTTTCTGCCAGTTACTGACAAACTTGGCTGTTTGTACTAATGAATGCAGAGCCACTCCTGCCACAGCGGCTATAACCGTGACTGCAATCAGACCCATAATGATTAAAATTAAGGTTGTAATGAATTTCCTGGTACATTTTAGAACCTTTTGTAAAATATCAGTGAGAATATGTATGGACGGAGATGCTTCCCAGGGACGAGATATTTTTTCTGGTTGCCATATTCCCTCTTGGGCTCTCTCCAGTAATATAGAGTTGTAAGAGTCAAACATAGAGGTATTAAAATTCAAAAAAACAATTTACAATTTTGACATGTTACCTTGGAACTAAGAAAATTGATCTGTAACCTTCCCACTACTAAAAAATAAGGAGGTGTAACACAGCTCTGAAGCCAAAGAATTCTATTTTTTATAAATTCTAATGAATAATAATGATTGGAACAGGATCCTCTATAATTTCCTTCCCAGACCTTATTGGTTTCAGGACCAAAAATAGTTTCTAAAGTTCTTTTTGTTCAGTTCCCAGTTTTGGCCAAATCATTCTTGGTCGTGGTCTTACCGTGCCCCCATTTCTTCATATAGTAGGGGCATTTGTTTCAGTGTGTATTGACTCAGAACTGTTATTACTTTTTGTATACTATTTAAGTAATTCTGTGTCATGACAAGAGGGCTGACTGGTGCAATTAATGCTAAATATCCCCTAAGGGGACCAATCAATAATAATTCTATAGGAATCATTATGCAGCACCTCAGCCTCTGCTGAAACACAATCTTCCCAAATTAATATTTTTAACTTAGAGGACCACTGTTTATTTTGTCTGCATTTAGGTTTTGGGGTGGGGGCAAAACATAGTTATTTCCTGAATTATTATAAAAAATACTAAAGCCAGAGATCATATGCAACTGAGCTCAAGTGTGATTTTTTTCCAGATACTATAGCTAATCAGGCTTGATTTTTTTATTTTAAACATCCTTCGGCTGCCCCAGGCATATATTCTCAGCAGATGTTCAAAGCTGAGAGAGATATTCATTAAAGTTCCTTCTTGAGGATGAGATGGGCCCCGATTATCTACAGGTTCTGGCATCCACGAGCTATCATTATTATATACATCTTCTGGGGGATCTAACCAAGTCATAGGTCGCAATAAAGGAGGGAAAGGAATATATGCCCAATATGTGAAATTTTCTCTCGCTTCTGCCCCTGCTTCAGGAATACTCACTGCAGTGGTAATAATTGCCATCATAGCTACCATCAAGTTACTCACAGTAACAGGCTGTACAGCTTTTTTCAGGTTTTCCTCAGCCATCTTTGAAAGCTTCTTGATCTGACCCCAAGTCGGTGGTGATATTTTGCATGTTCCCCTTGTGGGAGCAGTACTTCGTCTCAGTGTTAATCTTGCCATTTCTGTGACCAAGGGGTCCTCTGGTTCCTCCCAGAATGCAAACCTCTTCTTTGGTATCTGGCTCATGATAAGACTTTAAATGTCTGGATGGTACCCACATCGGTTGTTGATTTGGACCTGGAGAAACACAAGCAAATCCTCTACCCCATGTTATTACACTGCCCTTTTCCCAACTTTTTGTTAATGGGTTTTGCCACCAGATTAATTGCCGTAAGTTCTCTTCTTTGAATTGTTTATTCAGGTGTTGTTTGGATGCTGTTATTTGTCATCCCCTTGGCAAACTTAAAAAATTTAAAGTTAGTAATGCTAAGTTGCATTTGTGGCGTTCTGTATTTGCTGTCTCCCCTTTCTGTTTCTGCAATTGCTGTTTAAGGGAAAGATTCATCCGTTCCACAATAGCCTGTCCCTGAGAGTTATATGAGATACCTGTAATATGAGTAATGTTCCATTGTTTATGCTGCTAAGGAATGACTAACATATCCTGGGGTGTTACCAGTTTTTATGAAAGAGGGAATTCCCATAACAGCAAAACACTGTATTAGATGTCCTTTGACACAAGCTGATAATTCACCAGTTTGGCAGGTTGCCTAAACAAAATGAGAAAAAGTATCTACACAAACATGTACATATGCTAACTTTCCAAAAGATGAAACATGGGTAACATCCAACTGCCACAAAGTGTTTGGTTCTAACCCTGAGGGTTTACACCTCCCGAATTGGAGGGAGAATTGACTGACAAGTTGAACATGTTTGAATAATCCTTTTAGCGTCTTTCCAGGATCAGCTTCTCAGTCCTGTTGTGTTTAGATGAGTCAGTGTATGAAAATGTTGAGCATCAGATAAGATGGCAGCCACTAACCGGTCTGCAGACTGATTGCCTGCTGTTAGAGGCCCTGAAAGAATAGTGTGAGCTCTAATATGAGTAATGTAAAAGGGATGCATTCTATTTATTACTTCTGTTTGTAATTGAGTAAATAGTTTCAGAAGTTGATCATCTGTATTAAAACACAGTTGATGCCAGGCTCGTGGCTCACACCTGTAATCCCAGCACTTTGGGAGGCCAAGGTGGGCAGATTGCCTGGGGTCAGGAGTTCAAGACCAGCCTGGCCAATGTGGTGAAACGCTGTCTCTACTAAAAATGCAAAAATTAGCTGGGCATGGTGGCAGGCACCTGTAATCCCAGCTACTTGGGAGGCTGAGGTAGGAGAATCTCTTGAACCTGGGAGGCAGAGGTTGCAGTGAGCCAAGATCAGGTCATTGCACTCCAGCCTGGGTGACAGAGTGAGACTCCGTCTCAAGAAAACAAACAAACAAAAAACGCAGTTGCGCACACTTAATCAGCCAAGTAGAGTGAACCACATATGCAGAATCAGAAATTACATTAATAGGTTTTTTGAAATTTGATAATACCTGAATGACAGCTACCAACTCTGCCTTTTGAGCTGATGTATGAGGAGTTTGAATAACTTTGATTTCAAATCCTGAATAAGAAGCTTTACCATTACTAGATCCATCTGTAAAAATATTTTCTGCATTTTCAATGGGGTTTGATTTAGTGATTTTGGGTACAAGCCAATTGGTCAGTTTAAAAAAAATTGAAAAATTTTGTTTTTTTAATAATGATTATCTAAAGTGCCTACAAAATTTGCCAAATAGCTTTGCCACGTTACACTATTAATATATGCTTGCTGAATCTGAGTCTTTGTAAGAGGCACTATTATTCTTTTGGGATCAAATCCATGTGATTTTACAACTCGAGACCTCCCCATTCCAATCAGCATTGCAATTTGGTCCAAATAGAGAGTAAGAGTATGAACGTTATCATGAGGTAGAAACAGCCACTCCGCTAAGTCCTGATCTTGAATAGTAACTCCCATAGTAGAATGTTGAGTAGGGAAGATTAATTAATTCTAAAGGCTAGTCAGGATCAATTCTATTTACTTGAGCCTTGTGAATTTTTTCTTCAATTACTTTGAATTCCATTTCAGCTTCCTTAGTTAACTTCTGAGGACTAGATTGGAATCTCCTCAAAGAATAGAAAACAAACTACTTATAGCATAAGTTGAGATCCCTAAAGTAGGTCATATCCAATTGATATCTCCAAGTAACTTTTGGAAATCGTTTAGAGTTTATAAATTATCCCTCCTGATGGACACCTTTTGAGGTGTTATAGTAGTATCTTCTACCAATGTGCCAAAATACAAATAAGGAGTTGTAGTTTGAATTTTATCTGGAGCTATTATTAACACAGCATATTGAATAGATTCTTTCAAATGGTCATAGCATTTTATAAGTAGTTCTCTATTCAGTGCAGCACAAAGAATATCATCCATATAACGAATCATATAACACTGAGGAAATTCTTTTCTGGTGGGCTCAGTAGCTTAGCCCATGTCAGTTTGACAAATTGTGGGACTATTTAACATCCCTTGAGGAAGCACTTTCCAGTGATATCTTTTAGCAGGTTTTTGATTATTTATAGACGGAATAGTGAATGCAAATCGCTCACAGTCCTTTTCTGCCAAAGGAATTGTAAAGAAACAGTCCTTCGGGCCGGGTGTGGTGGCTCACGCCTGTAATCCCAGCACTTTGGGAGGCCAAGGCAGGTGGATCACGAGGTCAAGAGATCAAGGCCAACATGCTGAAACCCAGTCTCAACTAAAAATACAAAAATTAGCCGGGTGTGTTGGAGGACGCCTGTAGGCTCAGCTACTTGGGAGGCTGAGGCAGGAGAATCACTTGAACCCGGGAAGCGGAGGTTGCAGTGAGCCAAGATTGTGCCACTGCACTCCAGCCTGTTGACACAGTGAGACTCTGTCTCAAAAAAGAAAAAAAAAGAAACAGTCCTTCAAATCAATAACAATTAGTTGCCAATTTTTTGAAATCATGGTGGGTGAAGGTACTCTAGGTTGCAGGGCTCCCATAGGTCATATAGCTGCATTAATTGCTCTAAGATCTGTTACCATTCTCCATTTTCCAGATTTCTTTTTATTACAAAAACAGGAGAGTTTTGAGGTGAAAATGTGGGAGCACTATGTCCCTTTTCTAATTGCTCAGCAACTAAGTTTTCTAAAGCTGCCGGTTTTTCATTTAGAAGCAGCCATTGTTCTATCCAAATTGGTTTATTATTTAACCATTTTAAAGCTATCGGTTCTGGAAGCTTAACAGTGGCCGCCATTAAAAATGATATCCTAGACCATGTCGAGACTTTTGTTCCTTTACTTCTTTTTTTTCTTAATTTATTTATTTTTATTTTTATTTTTTTTATAAGATGGGATTTCACCATGATGGCCAGGCTGGTCTTGAACTCCTGACCTCAGGTGATCCACCCACCTAGGCCTCTCAAAGTGCTAGGATTACAGGTGTAAGCCACCATGCCCGGCCTTGTTCCTTTACTTCTAAAGGTTCCTTTGGGCCCTGCAAATTTTTTCCCGGTCCCATCCCAGGCACATAGCCCATGTCCTGCATCATTTGTTGACTTTGAGGGCTACACGATTGTTTGAGTATTAAAACTTTGGCTCCCCACTGCTGTAATAAGTCTCTTCCCCACAAGTTAATAGGAATCTGAGTCACAATAGGCTGAATAGTTCCAGGCTGTCCTTCAGGCCCTTCACATGGCAAGATAAGACTGCTTTGAGAAGTCTCTGAGGCCTGCCGCACTCCTACCACATTAAACTGAGCATTTTGTACAGGCCAAGAAGAGGGCTAGTGCTGGAGAGAAATAATTGAAACGTCTGTGCCAGTATCAAATAAACCTTTAAATGTTTTCCTTGGATAGTAACTTCACATGTTGGGCATTTATCCATAATTTGATTTACTCAGTATGTAGCTTTGCCCTGTTTATTTGTACTTCCAAATCCTCCAATACTTTTATTATCACTATGACCTAATTTTATACAACGTAAGATTAAGAGTTGTGCTATGCGTTCTCTAGGCTCAGCACTCCAAGGAATGGAAGATGGCATTACAATTTTTATTTCCCCTGTAAAATCACTATCAATAACTCCGGTATGAACTCTCCTTTAGCATTCAGACTAGATCTTCCTAAAAGCAAACGAAGTCCCAGAAGGTAATGGCCCACAGACTTCTGTTGGTATTTTTTTGTAGAGGTTCCCTAGGTAAAATACTTATTTTTTGAGTGCTGCACAGATCTACTGCTGCACTTCCAGCAGTGGCAGGGGACAAGCATGGTACAGGGATGAGAGTAGCTTGAACAAAATAAACCCTGGTTGGAATCGGGGCCAGGAGAAGGCCCCTTCTCCCGTTTCCTGAAATTGGATTCCCTTCTTTGTCAAATTTAGAATGACATTAATTAGCCCAATGTTTTCCTTTTTTATATTTTGGGCAAATGCCTAGTTCAGCATTTTTTGTTTTTACCCTTGGCTGAGGTCCTGCTCTTAAATTTTGTCTGCAATCCTTTTTTGTATGTCCCCTTTTTCTGCAATTAAAACAAGCTCTAGGAAATGCAGCAGCCCCCTTGTTTAACCTGTAATCCTGCCATAGCTTGTGCTAATAAAGTAGCCTTATGCTGATTTCCTCCAATGCCATCACAAACCTTAATATAATCAACTAAATGAACCTTTCCTTTAAGTGGCCGTATGGCAGCCTGACATTCTGCGTTAGCATTATTGGATGCTAGCAGGCGCAACATTATGTCTTGAGCTTTAGTGTCTGCAGTTGCCTTTCTTACTACCTCTTGTAATCTGGCTATGAAATCTGCATACGGCTCTTTTGGCCCCTGCTTAACTGCTCCAAAAGATGGAAATCTTTCACTTCTCGAAGAAATTTTGTCCCAAGCTGGTAGGCACACTTTTCTTATTTGTTCTATGGCCTGATCTTCCATGGTTGCTTGACGGTTTAATTGAGCCTAGGCACCAATTCCTGTGAGCAGTTCTACAGTAATATTAATTAGAGGTTGGGCGCTAGCATTTATTTGAGCTTGAATATTAGTCTCATCTGCCCACCATGTTTTAAATTGTAAAAACTGGCATGGTGATAGGCAAGCTCTAGTCAATGCGTCCCAATCAATAAGAATTAGCCTATTGGGAAGTGACTACGTTCTTTAACAGTCCTGTTACAAACAGATCCTGGGCCATATTGGCTAATTGCTTGTTTAAATTCCTTTAGGAGTTTAAATGGAAAAGGCTCAAATGTTACCTGAAACTGTCCTTGTTGACTTGAGAGGTGTATTATAACAGGAAACTGCCGTGCCTCTAAATCTCCATCCTTATGAGCCTGCTGAATTCCAGCCTGAATAGATCCAATTAATGCTGTTGTGGAAGGCTTATATACAGCCACAAGAGTGTCAAGTTTCTCTTTTCAAACAACTTCTAAGTCTTCCAACTGGGGAATATGAGGTGGGTCTGGCCATTCTTTAGTAGAATACTGAGAAGGAGCGGACAGATAGACTCTTTCCTCTTCCTCACCTAATTTTTCACTCCTCTGATCTGAACTGTCTTTCATTTCCTCCTTCCAATTCTTACATTCCCCTTCTACCTCTGAATCTTCCTCCTCATCATCCGTTTGAAACGGTTCTAGGGCGGAATGTACTATTGCCCAAACTGACCATATTGGAAAGGGAATATCCTCAGCTCCTTCTTTGTATGCCTTTTTTAGAATAGAACCCACTTTCCCCCATACTTCTATGTCCATAGTTCCCTGCCCAGGAAACCAAGGACAATATTTCTCTGCAGCATCAAAAAGCTGTATCAATTGGCTGGTATTAACTTTAACTCCCCCTCTTCTAAGTAAATGCCAAAGCAAACTGACATGAGCTTCTCCTTTACTTGAACCTTGTCCCATTGTTACCCTGATGCTTCCAAACTCCCCCTTACTTAACTGGAAGATTTTTTGAAGAGTTCTCGGGTGTCCTTCAGCATAGATTAGCTTCTCCTTTTTTCTGTCGCTCAGGCGACCCGCTGTCCTGGGTTTGAGCCCCATGGATGGGCACCACTTGCCAAGACCAGCTTGGTCATAGAGACCCCAACCCAGGTAGCACTGAAGGAATAAGAGTCAGACACAGAGAGAGTGCAAAGGTGGGCTCAGGGGCCTGACAGCATTCCCAGCTGAGAGCCAAGAGCAGACTCTGACCCACATATTTATTCTTTACATTCCAGTGATAAGTTTAATAAGGTGATGGTATATGTTCTTTCACAGATTAAAGGTAAACTAAGCAGACAGCTAGTGTATTTTCACTATAGGTTAAAGATAAACTAGAAAGCATTCTTTACGAGGGAACAATGGAGGCAGAGTCACATATCCTGTGCTTAAAGAACTAGTTCATCTGGTATGAGACATATTTATATTATTTACTATCTTAGAATGCCCTGAGCAGTTTTCTGCTTGGGGGCTGGCTCAGTTTTCCTTGCTCTCACTCTCAGTAAACAATATAATCAATCCCTCACACACGCCTGGACTTGTTATCAGCACCTATCTGTGATTTATTTCCTTGAGATATCAAGATATCAAAAGATTCTAGAAAGGAAACATACTGGATTAAAGGGATGCAGAATACCTTTATTATAAAGCAGATCCCTGACGTTACTGATTTTGTTGAAGACTCCTGGAGAGTAGTCTCAACCTTCAGATATTCCCGTCACACTGCTCCAGTGTGTCTACCTTGGGTGGTCACGTTACTTCAAAAAGGAAGTCACATGTGTATTTAATGTGGATCATGTTTTCCTGGGATGCCCTGGCATGCAGGGTCTTTTAAACTTTTTGAAGTTGTGGAATCTTTATATGAAAAGTAAATCATGGCCTTTAATCACTGGCATAGGTTTAAAGATTTACATCTGACTGAAATATTGCTTTATCGTACAGCCTTGGCCAGATGGAATTGTTTTCTGTTAACTGATCATTTCTTTACTTCCCTACCTCTGCATTATGTAAAGAAAGTGCACATATATTCTTGTTTTTAGGCTTTGTTGCAGAGTAAATGATGGTTAGTATTAAAACTGTTTCTGAGATATGTACTGTCCTGCACATGTTGTATGCTAGGCAAAGGTATAATATTGAAAAAACCCATAATGTAGTATTATGTTGTGTTGCAGCACCATAATTCTCCATATTAAAATTTTTGTTTTTCTATTCAGGTGACTCTACCTGTGGGCAGAGGGCTATCTATCACAGTTTGGGAATGACTGGAATTCCTATAATCAATGTCAACAATAACTGTTCTACTGGCTCTACTGCTTTGTTTATGGCCCAACAGCTGATTCAGGGTGGTAAGGAGTGCTTGTCTAGGGTACTTTAATAAGTGTGGGATGATTGCCCCATTTTAATCATTTAATCACATGACCATCAGAGGAATTGTTTTGTAATGTATTTATTTTAAAAAAGGCTTTATCAGGCTGGGTGTGGTGCCTTACACCTGTAATCCCAGCACTTTGGAAGGCCGAGGCAGGTGGATTGTTTGAGCTCTTGAGCTCAAGACCAGCCTGGGCAATGTAATAAAACCCCGTCTCTACAAAAAATACAAAAATTAGCCAAGTGTGGTGGCGTGCACCTGTACTTCCAGCTACCTAAGAGGCTGAGGTGCGAGGATGGCTGGAGCCTGGGAGACGGAGATTGCAGTGAGCCAAGATGGCACCACTGCTCTCCAGCTTGGGCAATAGAGCCAAACTTTGTCTCAACCGCCACCCCACCCCAAAAAGGCTTTATCAGCCAGGCATGGTGGCTCACACCAGTAATCCCAACACTTTGGGGGGCCAAGGCAAGAGCATCACTTGAGCCCAGGAGTTCAAGACCAGCCTGGGCAATGTAGTTAGACTCTGTCTACACAAAATTTAAAAAAATTAGCCAGGTATGGTGGCACGTGTCCCAGCTACTTGGGAGGCTGAGGCTGGAGGATCTGTGATCATACCATTGCACGCTAGCCTGGGCAACACAGTGAGAATCTGTCTCTAAAAAAACACAATTAATTAAAGTAAAATAAAATTAAAAAGGCGTT
Organism: Cacajao melanocephalus; assembly: GCA_963573385.1. Classification (NCBI taxonomy): domain Eukaryota; kingdom Metazoa; phylum Chordata; class Mammalia; order Primates; family Pitheciidae; genus Cacajao; species Cacajao melanocephalus. The sequence continues at coordinate 10,557 of CAUYLG010000438.1, read as the reverse complement.
GTGAGGTATAATTTATAGATCATAAAACTCACCCTTTTAAAGTGTACCATTCATTGTTTTTTTATATATTCACAGAATTATATACCTATCACCACTATGTAATATTAGAACTTTTTTTTTTTTTTAAATGAATGAGAGATTCTTATGCTGCCCAGGTTGGTTGGCCTCGAACACATAGCCTCGCCTCCTCAAGCGCCAGGACAACTGGCCTGAGCCACTGCGGCCCCAGAACTTTTTTTATTTGAGAGGAAGTCTCACTCTATTGGCCAGACTGGAGTATAGTGGAGTGATCTGGGCTCACTGAAACCTCCACCTCACAGGAACAAGTGGTTCTACTGTCTAAGCCACCCAAGTAGTAGTGATTACAGGTACCTACCACCATGCCCGGCTAATTTTTTTGTTTTTTAATAGAGACAGGGTTTCACCATGTTAGCCAGACTGGTCTCAAACTCCTGACCTCAAGTGATCTGCCCACTTTGGCTTCCCAAAGTGCTGGGGTTACAGATATGAGCCACTACACCTGGTCATATTAGAACATTTTTATCACCACAAAAAGAAACCCTGTACCCATTAGCAGTCATTCTCCATTTTCTCCCCACCTAGAAACCACTAATTTACTTTTTCTCTTTGTGGGTTTTTTGTATTCTGAATATTTATGTAAATGGAATCATATAATACATGGCCTTTTGTGGTTTATTTCACTTAACACAATGTTTTCAAAGTTTATTCATATTGTAACACATATCAGTACTTCATTCCTTTTCATGGCCAAGTAATATTCCATTGTATGGATATATAACATTAAAAATAGATGGACATTTTTTTTAATGTACAAGAAAAATAAAAAATAAATAAAATAAATAGAAATGAGGTCTTGCTATGTTGCCCAGGTTGGTCTTAAACAAATGGCTTTAAGTGATCTTTCTGCTTTGGCCCCTCAAAATGAAAGTGCTAGGATGGCTATACCACATTTCTTCTACCTGTTTATCAGTTGATGGACATTGTTGTTTGCATTTTTTTTTTGTTTCCATCAGTTGATGGGTTGTTTCTATTTTTTGGCTGTTATGAATAATGCTGCCATAGTGGGCATGGTGGCTGACACCCATAATCCTACCTTCTTATGAGGCTGAGGCAGAAGGATCACTTGAGCCCAGGAGATTGAGGCTGCAGTTTGCTATGATTATGTCATTACACTCCAGACTGGGCAACAGAGCAAGACACCATCTTTTAAAAATGTGGGGGAGAAAAGATAATGCCATTGTAAACATTGTGTACGCTTTTTTTTTTGGCTGCATGTTTTGTTTTTTTGTATATGTATCATATCCTATGTTTCCATATATTCTAGGGTTTTTTAAATTAGGTCCTCTCTGTTCCACTGATTTGATTGTTGATTACTATTTCAGTACCCAGTGTTTTAATTTTTTTTGTTTGTTTTTTTGAGATGGGGTCTTGCTCTGTTGCCTGACTGGAGTGCAGACCTTGGTTCACTGCAACCTCCCCCTCCCAGGTTCAGGCAATTCCCCTGCCTCAGCCTCCCAAGTAGCTGGGATTACAGGAGCCTGCCACCATGCCTGGCTAATTTTTTATATTTTAGCAGAGATGAGGTTTCGCTATGTTGGCCAGGATTGTCTTGATCTCCTGATCTCGTGATCTGCCCACCACGGCTTCCCAAAGTGCTAGGATTACAGGTGTGAGCCACTGTGCCCAGCCCCAGCGTTTTAATTGTTGGAACTTTATATTGTTTGTTAATTTTAGTGGTTCCTGTTTCTGTTACATTATATTTCTTTTATTTTTTATCTTTTTTTTTTTTTTTTTAAAGATGGGGTTTCACCATGATGGCCAGGCTGGTCTTGAACTCCTGACCTCAGGTGATCCACCCACCTTGGCCTCCCAAAGTGCTAGGATTACAGGCATGAGCCACCATGCCCGGCCTTTTATTTTTTAAAGCAAAATGTGGCAATTCTGTCTTTTTAAAAAATCCAGCTCCCACAGGAATGTTTGGCTCCTCAGTTGAACTTTAGCATCATTTTTAGGTGCCCCCTCTCTCTAAAAATAATTCTTTTGAGATATTCTTTGGGTTCGTTTTTTAATTTTTAATTTCAAATTTTAAATTTTTTCTAAATGTGATTCTAAATTAGCTTTTTATATTCATTACCGAAACATATTTCTACATTAATACAAATGTTATTAACATATTGAGACTCAAGGGAAGAATTAAGCACCTAATTGATTTTTCCTCTTTTCTTTTTTTAGAGACAGGGCCTCACTCTCTCACCCAGGCTATAGTACAGTAGCATGACCTCAGCTCCTGCAACTGGTGCCTTTCTGCCTCAGGTGCTCCTCCCACCTCAGCCTTCTAAGTATTAATAGCTGGGATCATAGGCGTGCGCCACCACACCTGACTAATTTTTGTATATTTTGTAGAGATGGGGTCTTACCATGTTGCCCAGACTGGTCTCAAACTCTTGGGCTTGAGAAATCCTCCTGCCTTGGCCTTCCAAAGTGTTGGCATTACAGGTGTGACTCGCTGCACCCAGCCTGATTTTTCCTCTTATCTAAAAAAAATAAGGATTTTTCTCTGTAATTTCTCTGTTATTAAAAACTTTGGCTAGGTGGTGGCTTATGTCTGTAATCTTAGCATTTTGGGAGGCTGAGATGGGTGGATCACTTGAGCCCAGGAGTTGAGTCCAGCCTGGGCAATATGGTGAGACCTCCATCTCTACAAAAAAAAAAAAAAAAAAAAAAAAAGGGCAAGAAAACTGGTCATGGTGCCACAGGCCTGTGGTCCCAGCTACATGCAAGGCTGAGGCAGGAGGATTGCTTGAGCCCAGGAGGTCTAGGCTTCAGTGAGCCATGATTCCACTACTGCACTTCAGCTTGGGTGACAGAATGAGATGCTGTCTCAAAAAAAAAAAAGAAAAAACAACCAAAATCCAAAAAAACCTTTGTAGTGCCCAGCACAGTGGCTCACACCTGTAATCCTAACACTTTGGGAAGCTGAGGTGGACAGATCACTTGAGTCCAGGATTTCAAGACCAGCTTAAGCAGCATGGCAAAACTCTGTCTCTACAAAAAATACAAAAACTAGCTGAATGGAGTGGCACATTCCTGTAGTCTCAGCTAATAGAGAGCTGAGGTGGGAGGATCGCTGCTTGAGCCTGGGAGGTGGAAGCTGCAGTGAGCTGTGATCCTCCTACTATACTCCAGCCTTGGTGACAGACAAAAACTTTGTGTCAAAAAAAAAAAAAAAAAAAGCAAACAAACAACAACAACAACAAATCTTTGTGGGATTATAGTATGTATTTGCATTTTATGTAAATTGGCTTATTTATTTAGATACAGAACTTCTGGGCTCAAGCGACCTCCTGCCTCAACCTCCCAAGTCACTAGGACTACAGGTGTGTACCACCACACTCAGCTAATTTTTCAAACATTTTAATTTTTAAAATTTTTGTAGGGCTGGGCACAGTGGCTCACGCCTGTAATCCCAGCACTTTGGGAGGCCGAGGCGGGTGGATCACTAAGTCAAGAGATCGAGACCATCCTGGTCAACATGATGAAACCCCGTCTCTACTAAAAATACAGAAATTAGCTGGGCATGGTGACACAGCCTGTAGTCCCAGCTACTTGGGAGGCTGAGGTAGGAGAATTGCTTGAACCCAGGAGGCGGAGGTTGTGGTGAGCCGAGATCGTGCCATTGCACTCCAGCCTGGGTAATAAGAGTGAAACTCCATCACAAAAAAAAAAAAAAAAAAATTTTGTAGAGACAGTCTTACTATGTTGGTTTGGGTGGTCTCGACCTCCTGGCCTTAAGCAGTCCATCTGCTTTGATCTCCCAAACTGATGGGATTATAGGTGTGAGCCACTGTGCGCTCATTTGATGTACTTATTTAAATAGAAGTATTTGATGGTATTTTGAAGGTGTTTGGAAATTTGAATTTTCAAAATAATTACATTTTTCTTTAAGGTGTGGCAGAATGTGTCTTGGCTCTTGGGTTTGAGAAGATGGAGAAGGGAGGCCTTGGGACAAAAGTGAGTGTTATTTTGGCACAATTACTAAATGAGCTAATATAACCCAAAAGTTGAAAGGTGATACTTATATGTATGCATAGATCTTGGTATTTTAGAATAGTAAATAATCTTAGAGATAATTTTGTTCAAACTGTTTATTTTACCAATGATGAAATAGATGTTCAAAGATATAAGATTGTTGAATTTGAAGTTGACTTATCTATTTAATTTGAAAGCCATTCATTTATTCATTTTTTTGATGAATGAGTTATATTCAATAAAGAATTTCATTCAACAAATTGAAGAGAGTTAATAAAATGTGGGACTTCTAATTCGGGTAATGGCAAGCCAAGTTTTTTGAGCCAGTTCTCTCACTGATGACAATTAAATATTTGGATAGAATATGAAAAAAGAAATCCTAAAGGTATTGAAGAACTAGCAAGAGAGAAGAACTGCAGGTGAATGCCAGAGAATTAACATCAGCATTTGCAACTACTTTTGCCTTGAAGGCCTTTGCTGATCAGGCAGCTGTGAACCACAATTTTGACGCCCTCCCCTCCCCTCCAGAATGAAAGGGGAAGTAGTCAAAGCTCAGGCCTTCCCAAGATCAGAAGTTTCATACCCACATTAAATTTGTACTATGTAAGGGTAAACTCTTTGGATAGGACAAACCTGCAGTAAAATTCCCTGCTTCCATGAGATTATAGGGAGAGTTACCATGGCATCCAGTAAAACAGGGGAGAAAAAAAAAGAAAGAGTAAAAACTCAGTAAAACCTTTCGTTGAGTTAATAAATCACAGACTAGCCTTTGTGGGATTGCTGCCAGCATTCTCATCATCTGGGTGATCCAGGAAACCTCAAACCATGAATTGAATCTAAATTGGTTTCGGAATGATAGTAACCTAGACAAATTTTCTTCTGGAGAAAAGCACCCTCCTTCCAGGCTTTGAGAACCCTTCAAATAAAATGTCAAGGACACACAGTTAAAGACAACCAAGTACTAAAGAAACAAGGCACCAGAACTGAGAACCAAAAGAAAGAAGAAACACTAATAATCTCTAAAGACCACCAAAACTAGATTTATTGGGTGCAGATTTAACCATGTTTGTTATGTTTAGAGAAATAAAATACAGCTTGGAAACCTCTTTAGGATATAGGAAACTACAAAAAAGAACATTATTGGCATGAAAAAAAAAAACCTAAATGGAATTTATGGAAAAGAAAAATGAAATAAATAAAATTAAAAATTCACTCATGCCTGTAATCCCAGCACTTTGGGAGGCTGAGATGGGCAGATCACTTGAGGCCAGAAGTTTGAGACTAGCCTGGCCAATATGGCAAAACCCATCTCTACTAAAATTATGAAAATTAGCTGGGTGTGGTGGTGTGTGCCTGTAATCCCAGATACTCAAGAGGCTGAGGCAGGAGAATCGCTTGAGCCTGGGAAGTAGAGGTTGCAGTGAACCAAGATTGCGTCATTGGCCTCCAGCCTGGGTGACAGAAAAACAAAGAAAATGAGTTGAAGATAATTTTTTACTGTTATCTAAGATTATACTATTACCTAACTCATGTGATCAACCTGATCCCATTTTCTCTGTTGAAACATTAAAGGACCTCTACCCCAAATTAACTTAAATACATGTGATAATATTTTTTAGAAACCACAAAAGTGGCACTTAATAGGCATTCAAATCAATGAGTTGTTTCCCTTTCTAGAGAATGCCTTTAAAAATGGTAGAAGTTAGGTTGGATCTTAAAGATAATTTAGGAGTGGGTAAGGGGAAACGAGCTCTTCTTAGATGTCAGGGAAAGCATCATGAGCCTAGTCATGGGTGTTCGAATAAATTTGATATATTTTTAAAAAACTGACTGGATTAGCATGGCAACTGGAGAAAACTGAGAAATAAGGTTGATTAAGTGAATATATAATGTTTATGACATATGAAAAATATGTTTTTTTTTCAGCAGTGAATGGTAGGTACCTTGATAACTTTTATTTGAAAATTATTAAAAATTATAAAATAGTAAAATTCATCCATAATCCCATAATATAATTAAAAAGAAATGTATATAAATTAAAAGTCTTTCCTTCTGCCTACTTAATCTTTTCCCTCAGAGGTAACCAATGTTAATAATTAAGTATCTATATTTCCTGCCTTTTTCCCAAATTAATACAGAAATATATAACTCAGCATTCATATGCATATACATATATACATGCTAAAAAACTTTAGTAAGTTTACTGCCTGGGGTACCCCTCTTGCTGATACCTCCAAGTACAAAACAATTCAATTTCTTTTTTTTCCAAAATAAAACCCCAGCTAGCTTTGCCAAACAAAACAAAACAAAACATCTTTCTAAAGATATAGAGAAGGTTAATGATATTTTACATGTTTTTCAATTAACAGTTAAACATCTTTCCTGGTTAGAACATATTGATATGCAGTGAACCATGATTGCGCCACTGCACCCCAACCTGGGCAACAGAGGAAAATTTAATTTTAACAAAGTCCAGCTTTTCAATTCTTTCATGAATTGTGCCTTTGGTGGCATATCTAAAAAGTCAATGCCAAACCAAAGGTCATCTAGGTTTTCTGCCACACGCATTTTACATTTAGGTTCACGATCTATTCTGAGTTAATTTTTGTGAAGGGTGTAAGGTCTTTGTCTAGATTCATTATTTTCATGTGTATGTCTAGTTGTCCCAGCACCATTTGTTGAAAAGATTATATTTTTTCTATTATATTGCCTTTGCTTCTTTGTCTAAGATCAGTTGACTATATTTTTGTGGGTCTATTTCTGAACTCTTTATTCTGTTCCATTGATTTATTTATCTGGATTTTTTGTCAATACCATACTATCTTAATTACTGTAGTTTTAAGTAAGTCTTGAAATTGAGTAGTGTCAGTCCTTCTGTTGAATTTTTTTCACAAGCTTTTTTTTTTTTTGAGACAGAGTGTTTGTTACCCATGCTGGAGTGCAGTGGCACGATCTCGGCTCACTGCAACCTCTGCTTCCCTGGTTCAAGCAATTCTTATGTCTCAGCCTCTGAAGTAACTGGGATTACAGGCGCCCACTACCATGCCCAGCTAATTTTTGTAGTTTTAGTAGAGACGGGGTTTTCACCATGTTGACCAGGCTGGTCTTGAACTCCTGACCTCAGGTGATCCACTTGCCTGGGCCTCCCAAAGTGCTGGGATTACAGGCGTGAGCCACCGCGCCCTGCCATGATCTTGGTAATTTTTATGTTCTCTCTTTTTCCATGGCCATCTTTTGTCAGAGTGATCATGGAAAAAGAAAGTTTACAATAAAAGGAACAGCTTTGTTTTCATTGATTTTCTATATATTACTTTTTTTTTTGAGACAGTCTCGCTCTGCTGTCAGGCACCAGGCTGGAGTGCAGTGGCGCGATCTCAGCTCACTGCAACCTCCACCTCCTGGGTTCCAGAAATTCTCCTGCCTCAGTCTCCCGAGCAGCTGGGACTACAGATGTGCGCCACCATGCCCAGCTAATTTTTGTATTTTGTAGTAGAGACGGGGTTTCACCCTGTTGGCCAGGCTAGTGTCAATCTCTTGACCTTGTGATCCACCTGCCTCGGCCTCCTGATGTGCTGGGATTACATACAGGCTGAGCCACAGCGCTTGTTTTTTTGTTTGTTTGTTTGTTTGTTTTTTGAGACGGAGTCTCACTCTGTCACTCAGGCTGGAGTGCAATGGCATGATCTCAGCTCACTGCAACCTCTGCCTCCCGGGTTCAAGCAATTATCCTGCCTCAGCCTCCTGAGCAGCTGGGATTACAGGTGCCTGCCACCATGCCCGGCTAATTTTTTATTTTTTTAGTAGAGACGGGGTTTCACAATGTTGGCCAGGCTGTTCACGAACTCCTGACCTTGTGATCCACCCACCTCTGCCTCCCAAAGTGCTGGGAGCCCTAATTGGTAGCATTTGCCAACTTTTGTGGTATAAATGCTCCTGCCATGGCCAGTTTGGAGCTACTAACATGGATGTCAGTGAAACCAAATATGAGAGAAGATGTGCATAATTAGATATGTCAGGATGGTACAAGCTAGTAGGTATCAGTTCCAGCTAACCGCTAGTTTAAACTCCCAAAGTGATGTTTCCTTTCTTCTCCTTACTTTGGGTTTAATTTATTCTTTATTTTAAATTAGCCACGCTTAGCTAATTTTCAAATTTTTTGCGGAGATGAAGTCTTGCTATGTTGCCCATGCTGGTCTCAAAGTCCTATGCTCAAGTGAGCCTTCCACGTGGGCCTTCCAAAGCGTTGGGATTACAGGCATAAGCCACCATGCCTGGATGCAATATATGTGTGTGTGTGTGTGTGTGTGTGTGTGTGTGTGTGTGTATTTTTTTTCTTCCCCCAAAACAGAGTCTTACTCTGTCACCCAGGCTTACTCTGTCACCCAGGCTGGAGTGCATAGGTGTGATCTCAGCTCACCGCAATCTCTACCTCCTGGGTTCAGGTGGTTCTCCAACCTCAGCCTCCCAAATAGCTGGGACTGTAGGTGCACACCACCATACCCAGCTAATTTTTTATTTTTAATATAGATGGGGTTCACCACGTTGGCCGTGTGGTCTCGAACTCCTGAGCTCAAGTGATTCACCCACCTCGGCCTCCCAAAGTTCTGGGATTACATGTGTGGGCCACTGTGTTTGACTCATATTTTTTTATTTTAGACTTTTTTTTTTTGCTCAGGATATGGTTTATTTTGAAAAATATAGTGTGTGCACTTGAAAAGGATATGCACTCAGTTCTTATTGGGTGGAGTGTTCTATAAATGCTACTTATGTCAAATTGGCTGATAAGGTTGGTCAAGTCTTTTATAACCTTACTGATTTGACTACTTGTTCTGTCAGTTATTAAGAGGGAAGTATTGCAATCCCTGCTATATCGGTAGATTTATCTATTTCCTTCAGTTCTATCAGTTTCTGTTTCATGTATGCTGAAGCTCTGATATTAGATATATTAACATTTAGGATTGTTATATCTTCTTGATAAGTTGACCCCTTCATCATTGTGAAATAATCCTCCTTATTCCTTTAATTAGTTATTTGATCTTACATCTACTTTGATATGAACATAGCCAATCCAGCCTTCTTTTGAGTAGAATTAGAATAATATATATTTTTCCATCCCTTTACCTATTTTTATCTATATACTTGAATTGGGTTTTTGTAGACAGCATTGTTGAGTCTTGCTTTTTAACCATATAATAATCTTTGCCTTTTAATTGGACTTTTTGTATCTTTCCTATTTAATGTGCTGATTGATATGGTTGAGTTTAAACTAGCGGTTAGCTGGAACTGATACCTACTAGTTTGTACCATCCTGCCATATCTGATTATACACATCTTCTCTCATGTTTGATTTCAGTGACATCCATGTTAGTAGCTTCAAACTGCCCATGGCAGGATTATCTATTTTATAGGTGTATCAACTATACCTCTGCTGTTTTGTTTTGCTTTTAATGGTGGTTTTATGTTTTATAGTTACAGCTTTAATTTATCCACAGACCACTTTTAAGTAATATGTCTGTTCACTGTAATATTATGAGAACTCTAGGACATGTTTTTTGTTTTTTGCCTCCTCCTAGAAGTATATCGTAGCCAGGTGCAGTGCTCATGCCTGTAATCCCAGCACTTTGGGAGGCAGAGGCAGGAGGATTACTTGAGGCCAGAAATTCGAGACTACCCTGGGCAACATGGCAAAACACTTCCTATACAAAAAAATTAGCTGGGCATGGTGGTGCATGCCTGTAGTCCCCGCTACTTGGGAAGCTGAGATAGGAGGATTGCTTGAGCCTGGGAGTTTGAGGCTACAGTGAGCTGAGATTGTGCCATTGTACTCCAGCCTGGGCAACAGAGCAAGACACTGTCTTAAAAAAAAAAGTAGTACATTGTACTTATGTATATTACAAACCCTATGCTAGTTACTAATTTTGCTCTAATAGTCAATTATTCTTTAAAGATATTTTTTAAATAAGAAAAATATTTCTTCCCACCCAAGAGGCGGGGGTTGTGCTGAGCCGAGATTGTGCCATTGTACTCCAACCCGGGCAACAAGAGTGATACACCGTCTCAAAAGATTAAAAAAAAAAAAAGAATTTCCTTTAACATTTCTCATAGTGCTGGTCTATATGTGGTAATTTAAAAAAACTTTTGTTTGTCTGACTAAATCTTTACCTATTTCTTGAAAGATATATTTGCTGAGTACAGAATTCTAGTTTAGCTTAACAACAACAACAACAACAAAACCTTAATACTTGAAAGATATTGGTTCACTATCTTTTGGGTTTCACTTTCCAATGTTAAGCCTGCTGTATGTATGTATGTATTCATTCATTCATTCATTTGACAGAGTCTCGCTCTGTTGCCCAAGCTGGAGTGCAATGGCATGATCTTGGCTCACTGCAACCTCTGCCTCCTGGGTTCAAGCAATTCTGCCTGCCTCAGACTTCTGAGTAGCTGAGATTATAGGCTCCTGCCACCACACCTGGCTAATTTTTGTATTTTTTAAGTAGAGACAGG
>CAUYLG010000437.1:0-84197 GCA_963573385.1 Cacajao melanocephalus | reverse complement strand
ATCAGCCCTCCACTCCACAGCCTGAAGTTCCAGGAGACTACCCAAGACTACCCTTCGTACACCTGCAAGCCATTAGAGAATCTAAGTTTGCTCTTCCGACAAGACCCCCAGGAAAGTAACAGCTGTGAGTCTAATTCACATCCTGGCATTAACAGGACTATCACTCTTAACTTTGCTATCTGTAACCGGACTCTCAAACTCCACTAATTCCTTTCATAGTAGGGGAAAAGCCGGAATAGTAGGAAAACTTGGTACTAGCATTAGAAAAGTTACTACCTCTACTCAGTTTTAATGTAAGCTATCTCAGGAATTAAATAATAACATTAAAAAGGTTGCTAATTCCCTACAAAGGCAGCTCACATTGCAAAAATAGCTTAACTCTTTAGCTGCCATAGCTCTTCGAAGTAAAAGGGCCCTAAATCTGATAACAACAGAAAGAAAGGGAACCCGTCTCTTTCCAGGAAGAAATGCTGCTACTTTGTAAACCAATTAAGTGTTATCTTAAAGAACTCAGGGATCAATCGAACACAGGGCTAAAGACCTTCAAGAAACAGTATTGTGGACTTTGTTTAACAACTGGCTATCTCTATCCTCTCCTAGGCCTGTTTATAACCATTCTATAATTGTTGGCAACTGGGCTTCTCATCTTTAACCTTCTTGTCACATTGCTTTCTTCTAGAATTAAAACCATAGGCCACAAATAATCCTGCAAATGGAACCCCCTGTATGTCCTTGGCTGATAAGCTTTATCATGGACTTCTGAATCAACCTGCACCCCTGAAAAACTCCCCTCTAGAGGAAATGTCAACTGCAGGGTCCCTTCTATGCCCCAATTCAGTGGGAAGTAAAGAGTGATCAATGCCTGTGTCCCAACAGCAGTTGAACTTTCCTGTTCAGAGGGGGCACTGAGGGACTATGTTAACTTCTCTTCCTGGTTCCACAACGGGTATGGTTTCAAAGGCAAGAACTTCCCAGTGCCATATCTGCATCCACCTCCCCATTCAGGAGTCTACAGGTGAGCTTCCTTTGTTAAAAAAGACTGCCAAAAGCCTTCAAAGGAGGGGCTCTATTGCAAGCCAGGCAGCCAATCCAGCATCAGAGTCGAGGATCTCTCTCTCTCTCTCTCTCTCTCTCTCTCTCTATATATATATATATGTGTGTATATATATATATATATGTGTGTATATATATATGTATATATATGTGTGTGTGTATATATATATATGTATATATATCTCCTCTCTCTCTTTTCTCTCTTTCCTCTCTCTCTGCCTAATAAATCGCTTTTCTGCAAAACTCTCTGGGTCCACTACTTACTTGAAGAAGCTCACTGCAACACCAAGGCTCTCTCCCCATTCTTGAGTGAGTGAGACCCAAGGACCTGGGAAAACACATCCTATCAGGGAACAGTGAGCATCTTTGGAACACCTCTGCAACCTGCTCCCATCCCGCTGTTGCAGGGGCAATCTCCCCCACTCTGTTTTTGTGATAGTAAGTGAGTGCTCATGGGAGCTGATGGTTTTATAAGCATCTGGCATTTCTTCTGCTTGTACTTCTCTCTCTTGCTGCCATGTAAAGAAGGTCCTTGCTTCCTCTTCCCCTCTGCCATGATCATAAGTTTCCTGAGACCTCTGCAGGCATGAGGAACTGCGAATCAATTAAACTTCTTTTCTTTATTAACTACCCAGTCTTGCCTCGTATCTTTATAGCAGTGTGATAAGGGACTAATACACTATATATAGTATGGTATCTACAGTTAGTTTAAAGATTAAATGTTCTGCAAAGCTTGTTTCAACAGAGAAAAGAAAACAAAGACATTTCACAGCTCTTTCCATTTGATATTACATAGAGGCAACAATTTTTAAAACTCTCTAGTAAATTATTTAATTTTAATAACATACTTATAAATAGCATGGGGATATTGACCCTCCACCCCCATCATAAGTTAGGTCTGATATTTTGACATCCCATATTGGAAGATGAAAATCTAGCTTTCTTTCACCTTCTTGCCCCAAGAAATCTAAGGACACATTTAAATTATCTGACTCATTTGTGTCTTATATTTGGTTATATCCATATTTAATGTTCACATTATTATAGCTATGTCAGTGCTAGTTACAACTAAACCATGTACAGTTGACCCTGAGTAACACAGATTTAAACCGAGCAGGTCTATTTATACACGGATATTCTTCTGCCTATTCACTACTCCTGAGACAGCAAGAGTAATTCTTCTACTTCCTCCTCAGCCTACTCGATGTGAAGATAAGGATAAAAAACATCTATGATGATCTACTCCCATTTAATAGTAAATATGTTTTCTCTTCTGTATGATTTTCCTAATGCCATTTTCTTTTCTGTATCTTACTTTATTGTAAGAATACAGTATGTAGTACATATATAAAATATGTGTTAACTGACTATGTATGTTACCAATAAGGCTTCTGATCAATAGTAGGCTATTTTTAGTTGTCAAATTTGGGGGAAGTCAAAAGTTATATGTGGATTTTTGACTCTGCATGGATAAATGCCACTAACCCCCACATTTTTCTGAGGCAAACTATAGTAACACATTATGTTGCCATTGCTTGTTCTTTCCCCCACATTTTCTTTTTGCCCTTAGAGATAATCATTTTCTAGTTTTATACATTTGTTTTATTTTCCATATTCTTTTTTTTTTTTTATTTTACTGTGACAGAGTCTCACTCTTGTTGCCCAGACTGGAGTGCAGTGGTGTGATCTCAGCTCACTGCAACCTTCGCCCCTTGGGTTCAAGCGATTCTCCTGCCTCAGCCTCCTGAGTAGCTGAGATTATAGGTGCCTGTCACCACGCCCAGCTAATTTTTGTATTTTTAGTTCAAGACCACCTTGGCCAGGCTGGTCTTGAACTCCTGACCTCGTGATCCACCTGCCTCAGTTTCCCAAAGTGCTGGGATTACAGGTGTGAGCCACCGCATCCAGCGTATTTTCCATGTTCTCAGTAGCAATTCTATACTAATGCTCCCTTGGTATTATAAACTCCTCTTAGTATTATCAAATTCATTATCTGTTCAATCAGTTCTGTATCTTTTAAAGAAATTCCTCATGGAACTACCTGACTTACTCCACTCTGGCTAAGCTTCTCAGCAAAAAGGCTAATCACATTTCAGCTTGGGCTAGAAACATGTCATCACACCCTTTTCTAGTGTTGAATTCCATTACCTGAATTGCAGGAGTCCCTCCATCTGGGTTATTCCAACTTTTGATGAGGAACATTCCTCATTTGCATCCTGAGAAAGGTGCGTAAGAGGTTGTCTTAGATGGCTGACTAATCTCCTTATCACACCTTTGTGTTTTCCTAAACAGGTTTTTCTCATTCCTTTCAACATGGATAGTGTGAGAATTTTCTAAATTTTTAAATTCTTCTTCCCTTCTGATTAATAATTTTTTTTTTTTTAGATGAAGTTTTGCACTGTCGCCCAGGCTAGAGTGCAGTGGCTCGACCTTGGCTCACCGCAACCTCCACCTCCCAGGTTTAAGCAATTCTCCTGCCTCAGCCTCCTAAGTAGCTGGGATTACAGGCGCCTGCCACCATGCCCAACTAATTTTTTTTATATTTTTAGTAGAGACAGGGTTTCACTATGTTGGCCAGGCTGGTCTCAAACTCCTGACCTCGTGATCCACCCACCTCAGCCTCCCAAAGTGTTGGGATTACAGGCATAAGCCACTGCACCCAGCCTCACCTCAAGTTTTAGTATAAGCAATCACAAGGAACCAGGCTACTATTTCAATAATTTGCTTACTTATTTCCTCAGCCAAATATCCAGGGTTATTGACTACACATTTTATTTTTCACAAAGCAATAGAACATGAACACAACCAGTCTTTGCCACTTTATAACTAAGTTTGTTTTTCCTCCATTGCCTGATAACATATTCTTGATTTTCATTTTAGACCTTATTAGAATGATCTCTACTTTCTATAATTTTACCAATATTCTGTTCAGATTGACTTAGGTATTAACTAAAAAGACTGAGGCATTGTCCACAGCTCACCTCCTCTCCTGAGCTTTCACCTGAATATCCCTTAATGGTCTATTCACAGCAAAATAGGCTTTTTCTAGCATGCACTTCACAACTTTTCAGCCTCTACCCATTACTTTATTCTAAATCTGCTTCAACATTTTCAGCTGTTTAACAGCACCCTCATTTCACAGCACCAATGTCTGTCTCAGTCCATGTGGACTGCTATAATATCATAAGTATCATAAACTGGGTGGCTTATAAACAATAGAAATTTGTTTCCCACAGTTTTGGAGGCTGAGAAGTCCAAGATCAAGGCACCAGAATATATGATGTCTGGTGAAAGGTGAAAAGCCTGATTCCTGGTTCATGGACAGCAGTCTTCTGGCTATAAGCTCAAATGGCCAAAGATGTGAGAGAGCTCCCTGGAGCTTCTTTTAAAATGATACTGCTGACTTCCCAAAGGCCCCTCCTCCAAACACCATCAATCACATTGTGGGTTGGGTTTTAATATATAAATTTTAGGGAGGTACAAACATGCAGTTTGTAGAAGTCTCTTTTTTCATCAGCTAATTTTTTTCCTCTTTGTTTAGGTCTCTGATTTTTATGTTAGATGTTTTTCGTAGCTAGCTAGCAATCACTGGCTATTCATTCCTTTTAAATTTTCAGTTGGCTCCAGTTATACCTATAAACTTTATTCTAACAGAACCTGGTTGTTCATCTCATTGAGAAATCCTTAATCACTAGTTCCTCAAGTCTTTCTTAGAAGACTGATCAGGTTTCCGAAAGATTTTTTTTCAAACTTTTGCTTGTTGCAGGTGCAGAGTGAGAGAGAGTATATGTTCAGCTGAAAGCATTTGAAATCTTATCAGGTATAAATCTAGGGGCTTTGAACAGTTGTTATTATTAAACTTATTTAAATATATGTTTACATCACTCTAAATCCAAGAAGGATTAGGTTTCCCTTAAAAAAAAACAAGGCAAAGATTGTACTGTAAGCCATTTCTACCCAGAACAGTTGCAGATTCTAAAAGTTTACAAATATGCCATTGGTAGTACTTTGGAAAAGTTGATGTCTAGAGATCAGGGAGAGCACATATGCTGGTAATTTAAGAAGTTGGAGGTATTTGTTCAAGACTAATATCACAAAGTCATTGGTTTAGACAACATGAAAAAGAGCCAGATCATAAGAAGATCTGAAATAAAATTAGGATTGAATGAGGATGTATTTGGGACTGGAGGGAGGAGTGTTTTAGAAAAGGAATGGGGAGAGGCATGATGGTTTTTGACAAGTGGTATAAACTTTAATGGCCAGCTGGTTTCCCATCAGATTCAGCCACAAGCAGAACAGAAAGTGAAATTATCAGAGATTTCCTGACTTTTCCTGACTTTTCCTGCCTGCTTTCCACATTATGTATTGGTCTTTAACACAGAAATAAAAGTAATTAAATTAATAAAAGTATATGTAAGGTTAATAATTCAATTACTTGATGAGCATTTTTGACTGCTATCAACATACCCTATTAATTCTAAAACACTTCAGATGATAAAATACATTTAATGATTTTTATAGAAAAACTATTGCTGCCACATTTGATGTATATGCTGATTTTAAAAATCTCAATTTCAGAAACTAAAATAAGAAAACCTATGTTGGGAATAAGAGACTAATACCCTAAAATATGGCACTTTGACATAGTGAACTAAAGAAGGAAGTGCATCATCTCTCCGACCTCACCACCTGCTCTCCCGACTATTGTCCCTCAATCCTCATCTGTCCTGAAACACAGAAGAAGTTGTTCTCTAAATTTCCTTTATCTCCCTAAAGTCCAGACCTAACAAACAGAACAACTGTTTTTCTTTTGCTCCCTCTTGTTTTATTACCTATGGCAG
Source organism: Cacajao melanocephalus (assembly GCA_963573385.1). Lineage (NCBI taxonomy): Eukaryota > Metazoa > Chordata > Mammalia > Primates > Pitheciidae > Cacajao > Cacajao melanocephalus. Next base: position 78,303 of record CAUYLG010000437.1, on the reverse strand, counting down.
AAAAGAACATCAAGAATGTAACCACACCAGAACAGATTCTTTCATAAGATAATTTTTGTCTCTAAGGATCATTCAAATTTCAAGGAGCACTATTTACAAGTAACCTCTGTTCCCTAACCATTCATGCTCCCTTGTAATCATGTATTGCCCCTAAACGGAATTCTTCTCCCCGTTCTCATAAAATGTTTCCAACCATAACCTCTTTTGTGAGGATCCAAGCCCCCATTCTTTCTTTAAACTCAACATGGTATATAAGCTTCTTAACCCCAGTGGGGAAAAGGGTAATCATTCTGTGGTTCTTTGCCATGAGCATGTTAATAGATTTGCAGACCAAAATTAAAATTCTAAGCCATCCAACTGACTGAATGAACCCCCATCTCAGCCAAGGGAACCCAAAGAAACCTAAAGCACTATTTCAGGTAATGATGGGAAGGGAGTATCAGATATGCCTCATTATACCTTCCTCCCATCAGAGTTCAGGCACAACTGACCAGCATTAACATTAAAACAAAATAGGTTTTTTGTAGTAATAAGATACCAAATTTGAAACAAACTCTAGTATAACATCACATGACAGATAAAGAAGGAAATCAAAATATTTTACCCTCAAATATGAGTTTCTTTGCCATTTTTCTGAAATGGTCCTGCAAAGCAGTATTTTTTAGGAGAAAATGTGCATCTGTAAATAATCTCTATTAACATAACCAGATATTTCCAGGGCCTCCCAATTCTGAATAGATTAAATGAGAGTCTAACAACTTTTAAAGGCCTGAATAGGAAACATTTGCCATCTATTGTCTGTAAGGGCAGCCAGCTATGATATTTCTACATAATAAGAACCTTCAGCTCCACACCCCTTATCTTAACCCATCTAATTCTCTTTATTGATTCTAGGTCTTTATATAATAATTAAACTCTTTCAATCAATTGCCAATCAGAAAATCTTTGAATGCACCTATGACCTTTATGCACCCCACTTTGAGTTGTCCCACCTTTCCAGACTGAACCCATGTATACCACACACATAGTGATTGATGTCTTAAGTCTTCCTCAAATGTAAAATATAAAGCTGTAAACCAACCACCTTGGGCACATGTTCTCAGGTCTTCTTGAGACTATGCCTCTGGCCATAGTCACTCATATTTAGCTCAGAATAAAACTCTTCTGGCTGGATGCGGTGGCTCATGCCTATAATCTCAGCACTTTGGAGGCCAAGGCAGGGGGGATCACTTGAGGTCAGGAGTTCGAGACCAACCTGGCTAACATGGTAAAACCCCATCTCTACTAAAAGTACGAAAATTAACTGAATGTTATGGCAGGTGCCTGTAATCCCATCTACTCAGGAGCCTAAGGTAGGAGAATCAGTTGAACCCGGGAGGCAGAAATTGCAATGAACCAAGATTGTGCCACTGTACCCCAGCCTGGGGCGACAAAGCAAGACTCAAAAAAAAAAAAAAAAAAAAAAAAAGTAGGTATGGTGGTGCATGCCTGTAATCCCAGCTATTGGGGAGGCTGAGGCATGAGAATCACTTGAACCCAGGAGGCAGAGGTTGCAGTGAACTGAGATCATGCCTCTGTACTTCTGCCTGGGTGACAGAACAAGACTCCATCTCAAAAAAAAAAAAAAACCTCTTTAAATATTTTACAGGGTTTGCCTTCTTTTATTTTTCCATGGACAGATTTGTATGCCCTTTCTCCAATTAACCTGCCTTCTGTGAGTTTATTTTTCAGTAGGCCTTCAGAGGGTGATAAGAGTTTTTCCCTTGGCCCCTACACCTGGCACCTATCCTTGAGACACACAGAACTAAGCATCCATTTCTCTGCACTTGCAATTCAAGAATGTCTTCAAATAGAAATTAGCAAGTATGATTTCATCTCCATAAATAGTACTGCAAACATTGCCTCTAGAAAAAGGGCACTGTCAAGTCCTCCTCACAGAGTCAACCCATTCAAGCCAAAATCACAGGGTCTTGTGCTTGCCTAATAACTAAAAACAACTACAGAAGTCATTTAAAACATTGTCCTGAAAAATAAAAATGTTATTTTATTTTCTCCAATTTGGAAAATGCATGAATGATATTTGAATAGTGACATCTTAAACATCAGTGAATTTTTCTTCATTTGTCTGTATAAGGAAATTTGGCATTTCAAGTATGTCATTGAATTTAGATACGACAACGAGATCTAACAACTGGAAGGGTGTCATGCCAGGTCAGTCTTGGGCACTTTCTAACGATACTGGGGTGGTTGAGTAGGTAGGTGGAAGATTTTCACAGCTTTAAAATATCTCATACAGCTGGATGCATAGGAAGTGTTATTAAAGACCCATCTTAGATTTGAGTATGTATCCCCAGACAGCTCTCTGGATGAAGGGGTAGAAGAATATTCCTGGATCTTATTGTTCCTATCACAATTCCTGGGTTTATTTCTTTCAGTATATTGCAATTATATGATAGCTACAAACCCAATTTTAATGATTATTTGAGAAATGTGCAAACTTTAGCCATTTGCCAAACCACAGTCTATTGTGGAATAAAATAAAATTTTTCTGAAAATCAGTTCTACTGCTTTAACTAAGTTATAAAATCTGCATAGGGCATTTTGTTTTATTTTGCGTTTTCTGAAAAGGGAGAAACCATGTAAAACTAGGAAACCAGGAAAGTATTTCCTGTTTCTATGTTCCATGCTTTAGGAGCCTTATCCATTAATTACACAATACAGTGATCAAAAGAAAACCAAATAACTGTACCTGATCAGCGTGACTTGCTCAGATATGTCACTCGTTCTCTGGCTTTCATTGTTCAGGTCCCGAATCAGTCATTTGTTAGCAACAACTCTTACCTATCTTCAAAGGCAATACTGCGTAAGAAATAAGTAATACCACTCTGTGTATCTCATTGCAATTACATTTCTTATATGCATTCCATCGACAGAATTGAGTAATTACAAGATAGCATGTCTATTTCATAACCAACCATATCTATTTTTGCATATATCTACTCTATCTTTTTTATTATAAGAATTGGATATAAAAACAATTTCTTGCAAAAGCCAGTGCAACTACTTTTACTATCTACACAGAACTAGACTAGAAGTTATTTCAAGAGCAGACAGATGCTGGAATTGAGAATTTAGAGTCCATAACATCAACCCCCATAACATCTGGTAGTTTCGAGAATATTTTTTATACACTTCTATTTTTTCCTGGTATTTTTTAAATCATTTATTTTTGGACTAAACCTATCATTAGTCTTATCCTCATCCTTTCTGATATGTTTTCATTTAACAGAGGTGCATTAACTCATATATGTATTCATTTTATTCATTCACTCAACAGCTATTTATTTTATGCCTACTTTGTACATGACTTTGCTTTAGACACTAAGGAAACCACAGATAAGATCCCTGTACTGTGTTGTAAATTCTAGTGGATAAAGACATAATTAAAAAAAAAAAATCAGCTACAAGCCTAATTATAATTAGGAAAGAAAAATGTAGTTTTCAAGGAAACATGTAACAAAAAGATATCACTTAGTCAGAGAGATAGAGAATCAGGGATTCTTCCCTAAGAAGGTGACATCATTGTTGGTCTGTCTTACTGACACATGGAAGGTATTTATTCAGATGAAAGACTTGTGCATCCTTATAGAATTACTAGTTTTGGAGAGGAGTCAGAAAAGAAGAAGAGATAATATGCTTTTGTATATGCTCCTAGATTCATGTGACAGTGGTGGGTTAGAGTTTTCACGTAACCTGCCTCACTCATCATAACATAGGCTAATGAATGACCCCCAGATATGCCTATAGCTGTGTTCCAAATAGTCAGTGAAATAAGAGTCAGGGATCTAAGTTGAAAACAATTGAAACAAACTCTGGGAAAATTTAAGCTGTATATATGTAGGATAAATTGATTTGGAGGGCCACATAAATAAGTGTGAAGTTTACATGGGCAAAACAGTTGCCTCAGCCCTCACTTTAGAGGTGGCCCAGTGAAAATATGATTGTCAGGACCATTAGTAATCAGAAAGTTCAGGCTGCACCTCGCATTCTACCACATGGACACAGGGTCCTGTGATGGCCACTGTCACTACTGCTTATCTGACTAATTCGATAAAGCTGCAAGCTCTGCCATTACTGTCTGCCTAAAATGAATTCTTCAAGAAATTTATTTTATCCCCTCAATGTCTCCCAAAATAGAATCTACGTAAGAGGATCAGATCATTAGAAACTTGGTTACCTGCCTGGATCATCATAATTTCAAGCTGTATTGAGAAAGTAGACATTTGGTATTATCAGCCATATAGGAGAAAGTAAACTGCATGTTTAAACATGAGAATAGCCCCAAATAAAGGTTAGAGCTGAAAAATGAACAAACAAAAAAAGATGAATTTCCTCTAGAGTCATACTTTTCACACTTTTGACTTCCTAGTACTCCATTTTTTCATCTTTAGACTTAAAAACATTTCTGCCTAGCATGATTTAACTCTCTGACATAATGTTACCTGACTCCAAATTATGCTACACAGCTTAAAAAGTCAGCATTGTATTGGCATAAAAACAGACACATAAACCAATGGAATGGAATAGAGATAAATCCATACCTCTGCAGTGAACTCATTCAAGTTCACTCATGTCAAGTGACACTTGACAAAGGTGCCAAGAACATACACTGGGGAAGGGGCAGTCTCTTCAATAAATGGTGCTGGGAAAACTAGATATCCATATGCAGAATAATGAATTTAGATCCCTATCTCTTGCCATATACAAAAATCAAATCAAAATGGATTAAATATTTAAATCTAAGACTTTGAACTATGAAACTACTAAAATAAAACATTGGGGAACTCTGCAGGACATTGGACTGAGCAAAGATTTCTTGAGTAATATCCCACAAGCCCAGACAGCCAGAGGAACAGTGGACGAATATAGCCATACCAAGTTAAAAAGCTTCTGCACAGCAAAAAATAATAATAATAATCAAAAAAGTAAATAGATAATCCACAGAATGGGAGAAAACCCTTGTAAACTATCCATCTGACAAGGGATTAATAACCAAAAAAATAAAAGGAGCTCCAAGAACTCAATAGGAAAAAATATAATAATCCAATTCAAAAACCTGGCAAAAGATCTGAATAGGCATTTCTCAAAACAAGACATATAGATGGCAAACAGGCATATTAAAAGATGCTCAACATCATTAACCATCAGAAGACTCCAAATCAAAACTAAAATGAGATATCATTTCACCCAAGTTAAAAATGGCTTTTATCCAAAATACAGGCAATAACAAATGCTGGTGAGTATGCAGAGAAAAGGAAAACCTTGTATACTATTAGTGGTAATGTAAATTAGTATAGCCACTATGGAGAACAGTGTGAAGGTTCTTCAGAAACTAAAATAGAACTACCATATGATCTAGCAATCCTACTGTTAAGTATATACCCAAAATAAAGAAAATCAGTATACTGAAGAGATATCTGCACTCCTATATTTATTGCAGCACCATTCACAATACCCAAGATGTGGAAGCAACCTAAGTGTCTATCAAGAGAAAAATAAAAAAAGAAAATGTGGCACATATGAAACTGCCTTTACAAAATTATGTCAGTAAGAGAAATCTGACATAGTTAACTCCATCTTGCTTCTCAACTCCAAGCTGTCCTTGGTAATTTCTGGGCATAGGTCAAGCTGATTCTGGGAGAAATTTAGTTAGCAGTTTAATCTTAAAGTAAGGATGCTAATAGCCCTCCCAAAGCCTTCTTTTGTATAACTAATGAAAGGCTGGCCAGGCACAGTGGCTCACACCTGTAATCCCAGGACTTTGGGAGGCCAAGATGGACAGATCACCTGAGGTCAGGAGTTAGAGACCAGCCTGGCCAACATGATGAAACACCATCTACTAAAAATACAAAAATTATCCAGGTGTGGTGGCAGGCGCCTGTAATACCAGCTACTCAGGAAGCTGAGGCAGGAGAATCACTTGAACCCAGCAGGAGGAGGTTGCAGTGAGCTGAAATCATGCCATTGCACTCCAGCCTGGATGACAAGAGTGACACCCTCTCAAGAACAACAACAAACTAATGAAAGGCCACAAAGTTAGGATTAAGAGAAGGACCTGAATTCTGCTAAGATTCAGGTAAGCAAATGACAACCAGCCATTGTTCCAGAGATCACAAGATTTGTAACTTCTTTAATTGTGCCTAATGTTAGATAATGTAGATTTGCCTTTTAAGATATCTTTTCAGACTTTTGCATTTCTGAAGACTGGCTAATTCCACCTGAACTTGTGACTCATGACCCTACTGTGAGCCCCTCTCCTTACCCAGAGACTGACTCAATGCAGGATGACTATTTTCCACACGCCAATGATTTTATCCCCAACCAATGAGTAGCACCCATTCCATAGTCCTTTGCCCACAAAACTATTCTTGAAAACCCCTAACCTCTGAGCCCTCAGGGAGAATGATTTGAGTAATAACTTTATCTCTCATGTAGTGTTGTTAGAGTAGGCAGGTAGTCAAAAATGAGCAGGAAAGAGAGCCCTCTGGGAAAAGAAGTCCTGGAGATGCTGCCCACTGACAGTCAGCAAAAAAGACAATGTATACAGTAGCTACATCTGGCCTTTTAGTTAGGTTCGTCTAGCCCTCAAGGGAACTTCTCAGGTCCTAGCTGGAGATAACCATGCTAGGGATTTTCCCCACTAACAAGCATGCATGATCCTCCAAAAACTAATTCTAGTCTTTTGCTCATTATAACAGTAAAAAACATGCCCCTGGGTAGAGATTTTAAGCTAATGAGACATACAATATGTGTACTAGCATGCACAACCACAGAATCTTCATTCCTAAAGGGATCTCCCAAAACATGCTTGCAAGTGACACTCCCTCATGCCCCTACATGAGTGATAATGTAAATTTCTCATAAAGAGAGTCCCCAGCACTAGCTGCTCCTGGCTCATTCTCTCAAGCTGTCCACTCTGTCTCATCTTTCAGAGTGTACTGTCTTTTTAAATAATCACTGCTATTTTTTTCAGCAGAAACAGAGCAGAGCTGTTTCCTACTCCTCTGTAGGATGCACTTTATCCTCCTTCAATAAACTCTGCTACTTAACCCTTGCTATACATGTCTTAGCTGAATTTTTTCTTCCAAGCTAAACAAAAACCAAGGATTTCCACACTTCCCAGAAAGAACCCATTGACTGATTACACATATACACAATGGAGTGTTAGCCAACCCTTAAAAAGAATGAAAGCCTGTCACTTGCAACGACATGGAAGGAACTTGAGGACATCATGTTAAGTGAAATAAGCCAGGCTCAGAAAAACAGACCTAGCATATTCTTACTCATGTGGGAGCTAAAAATTAAAATAATCAACCTTACAGAGATAGAGAGTAGAATAATGGTTACCAGAAGCTGGCAAGGCTAGTGTGGGGCAGTGGGGATGGTTAGTGGGTACAAAAATATAGTTAGATAGAATGAATAAGGCCTAGTATTTGATAGAAAAACAGGGTGACTACAGTCAACAATAATTGATTATATATTTTAAAATAACTAAAAGTATAATTGGAATGTTCATAAAACAAATTATAAATGCTTGCAGTGATGGATACTCCATTTACATTTACCCTAATGTAATTATTAATTATATGCCCGTATCAAAATATTTCATGTACCCAGTAAACATATACAATTAATATGTACCTTTAAAAATTAAACATCAAAAAAAAAATTTTAACATAATGCAACTGAAAAATACTCTTACCCTCTTCCCAAAATCCAATCAGCAATTACATCTATCTCCAAATTCGGGATCACTCAATAATGTCATGACCTCACCCAAGAATACAAAAACCTCTCATTAATAAGCTGTGATGTGTGAGCCAAAATATAAATTTCACAACCAACATACTTCATATAAAAGATGAGAAATGAACAGGAAATTAGCTAAAATCCATACATATAAAACAACAAAAAAGTAACACTAATGTTTTATTCTTTATTTTCACAACTGCACACAAAACATTGTAGACCCATAACCTGGGCCATATCCCCTTTCAGACAAAATAGAACCACTTCAAGTTCTTATCTAAGGTGGTAGCTTCCTTCCCCACCATTCTTCAGGGCTACCACTGTGTGTAGTTTAAATGTTTTTCTACTCCCTTCCTGAGCTGGTGCCAACATGTACAGACATGGGTGCAAATGAAGGTTCAACTTTTTCTCCTCAGACAACTAGTCAGAAAGAACTCCTGAGGCTTCAATGTAAGTCAGATATAAATGCATTAGTAGTAGATATAAACCACCTGGTATTGCAATTTACTCATATTCTGAGTATGTACAGGGGATTAATCTCCCAAAGACCACTAACATTTCATGGTGGAGCTGTCTGGGAACGTTTAACTTTAGGATTTAGTGCAGCAAATAGAGAATATCTGCATTGCCTGTTGATCTATAATATGCCCTGAATTTTGGTCTTTAATATGGGTAATATCAATAGTAAAAAACAATTGAGCAAAAATAGCATGGCTGTGACATTATCCTAATTTACAATCACTGCTATGATTCTGTGACAAGACTCCATATAGCATGCAGATCTGCCATAAACATTGTGACTACTTTTGAATCAGCTATATTCTAAAAGCCAAGCAGCAGAGAAGCTTGCCACATACACTGGACCACTTGTAGAACCTTCTTTTGCTAGGCCTCACACAGGCATTCAGGTCAGTTAACAGCAAGTTAAAACCACAATCCCAAATTTGTTATGTGGGGCCTCTAATATTTAAGGGGCCCACTAAGGGAGGCAGTTCTATTTCAGCAGCTATTATAACATATTGCAATTTGAATTTTGCTTCAGGCTATACATATTAACATTCCCATCAACTCTAGAATCCTCATTAAAGAAATCATCTTTGGAAAATCTAAAAATTTACTTCTGATCTTATGCTATGCATGTATAATATAAGACACCTGAGTCCCCACCTTGATCAGAAGCTTTGACTGAAACTACCAGCTAATTAATATGGTCAATAAAGGAAAGCCTTTTGATACCATATTAGAATTATTTTTTTAATTTCAGATTTATTTTTTATGGGAAATCATGTCCATGTTTTAGAAAAAAACACTGATAAAATAGTAAGAATCCCTTACTATCAGGTAAGAACCTGTGGTAACACACTGAATCTAACATTTTTGATAAATGTACTCACTTTTAAGTTTGCTACTTCCTTGATCTAACACATCAGAATTCATTCACACAGGATTCTTTACATTGTTCTGTATTTTAAATTAGCAAAATCTTATAATCTTGGGAGGGGAAATATTACTCTTTCTAACTTGGCTTATATAAGTGCCTTCTTGGAACATACTGGAACCTGGAATCTGTTTCTACTTCTAGAGCAGTAGGTAGAAAAATTGATTTGAGTTAGGCTAAGGAGAATTAATTTTTCAATAGAACTGTTTCCCATAGGCATTTTGGCTGGCTTGTCCTGTGTTTATGAGAAAGCACAATAGGTCAGTTCTGCAGACACTGAAAAATCTGAAAATTGGATTAAATTGCTGACACAGGAATAAATAACAATTGCTGGAATTATCTTAGTCCCTTGTTATAACAGAATACATGAGACTCATGTACTTTTAAGAAGTTTATTTATGTAGCTTATGATTCTAGGGACTGGTAAGTCCAAGGGCATGGCAGCAGCATATCATAAGAACATTTGTGTTGTACTTTTTCAAACATACACAAAAGCAAAAGCACTTGCAAATAAAAAACTAAAGCAGCAAGCTGAACTTGCTTTTAAAATAACCAGCTCTCTCAGGAGCTAACTTATTTCATAGGAAGTAATCTACTACTCCCACAAGAACTAAATTACATGCAAGATAATGGCATTAATCTATCCAGGAAAGGTCTGCCCTCATAACCCAATCATCTTTTAAAGGGCCCACCTCTTAATACTGTTACATTGGCAATTAAGTTTCCAACACATAATCTTTTGGGGGACACATTAAATCATAGTATTCCACCCCTGACTCCCCAAATTTATGTCCTTCTCACAATATAAAATACATTCATTCCATTTCAATAGCCCCAAAATGTCTCAATTCCTTCCAGCACAACTCAAAAGTCCAAATTCCAAAGTCTCATTGAATCAGATATGGGTGAAACCCAAGGCATGATTCACCTTGAGGCAAATTCCTTCCAGCTGTTAGTCTATACATTTAAACAAGTTATCTACTTTTAAAACACTATAGTGGGACAGGCATAGGATAGGCAATCCCATTCCAAAAGGGAGAAACAGGTAAAAAGAAAGGAGTAACAGGCTAAGTAAGTTGAAACTCCAACAGGGAAACAAGGTTTAGTCTTAAAGCTGAAAAATAATTTTCTTTGACTGCTTTTCCTGCATCCTGAGCACACTGCTCCAGTCTTCTTCTGAGTCCTCACTCAAATAGCCCTAATGTTCTGTTCACAGCATACAGATTTTCTCTAGGCTGATCCTCCAAACGCTTCCAGCCTCTACTCATTACCCAGATCCAAAGCTGCTTCCACATTTTAAGGTATCTGTGATAGCAACAACCTCAATTTCTGGTACCAATTTTCTGTCTTAGTTTGTTTTCTATTGCTGTAACAGAATATCTGAGACTACGTAATTTATAAAGAAAAGAAGTTTATTTGGCTCATGATTTTGAAGCCTGAGAAGTCCAAAGCATGGTGGTAGCATCTGGATAGGGCTTTCATATTGTGTCACAACACGGTGAAAAAGCAGAAAGACAAGCAAATGCATGTGAAAGAGACTGCAAGAGCAAGCCCAGGTCACTTTTATAACAATCCACTTTCTGGAGAATGAACTCAATCCTGCGGATAATAGCTTAATCCATGAATCTATCATCTTATAAAGGCCCTATATCTTAATATGGTTACATTGGCTATTAAGTTACCAACACATGAACTTTAGGGGGAGACATTCAAACCACAGCAAGGATGAAAAAGTGGGGCCAAGTAATGTTGACAGAAATGACAAACAAACAGAAAGAAACAAGTATCTTCTTTCTCCTCCAGCCTTAGCATTTTCTTAAGTGTTCTCTGCTAACACAGCCTACCTGGGAGCCAACTGGCAAAGCAGAAAGGTGGTTTGCTGAGTGTTTAACTCTCAAAGCAAACAACAGAGAAGTGAATTTCAAGTTGAGTGAGAATACTTACTAAGTATTGACAGCACTATCATAGAATGCCCATGATTTTCAGGCCAAGTTTTGAATTTAGATTTTAAGATATCTAGCTTGTCTATTCCTTTCTTTAAGGTAAAGATTATCAATAGAAATAACCACCAAGCTCCACAATTCTTATATCATTTATCTGTTTAATAGCGTTTCATGGCAGTAGTCCCTGTGATTCTCAAAGACCTGCCATCAATAGGCAGTTTTTCTCCAGATTATCACCAATGTTACTTTTATTAGTTGTTATTTTAGGTCTGTGCTATGAACACCCAGAGTTCTATCTCATATCACTAGCTAGAATTTCACTGTCTTCAAACCTAACAAGATTCTATAACCAATCCAGATTTACTCGGCTAAAGTGGAAAAATATGTTTCTTAAAAACATTTTTGTTAGCTCAAAGAATTCCCTTAAGAGGTAGAGAATTAGGCTGAGAGGATACTTAGCCAGAAAAGGTTCTGCTACCTTTTCTGAGTACTAGATGTAGCTTGTGATTTAAGCTCCACTAATACTAGAGAGCCACTAACGCCAATGACACTACTCTCCCTGGAAACTACACACAACTTCTGGTGCTAGACTGGATCCATATTTTGAACAGACCCAGAAATAATTTCTGGATCATAGTCTGGGGTAGGTGAATTTGGTTGGTGGTACCTGGAACAAATTCTCATGCTTTTACTACAAAGGAGATTGAAGAAGCAAGTATCTGGGTTTTTTGTCTTTAAGTGAAAGTCAAACTCTACGTTATAAGTTTACCATCACAATACATCAGAAAAGGGTAGGATGCTGGGCAGCCAAAAAAAAGAAAATTTACCCTAGAGGATTCAGCATTAAAAGTGATCTCGACACCATCAACATGGTCTAGAAACAACATAAGAGGTCTGATGGGCTTCCCAAGGTGGTTGATCCTGTACAACCTGGGATATAACTCAAAAGATTAGGAAAACCAAATGTTTTGCCTTTGTATATCTAATTAATCTTCTTTCTGTAGCATTTTGCTGTTAGTTTTGGGGATCTTGGGCTAGCCTATAGGTTATATACTGTTCCAGGATTTGAATATGGGCCCAAGCTATACAAAGAATTACATTCTGTAATAAGTAACCTAGGCTTAGGTGAAAGAAACATCACAGAGATAGATTCTATAAAGACAGTGGCTCAATTATTTTATAAATGTATTACAGAATCAGAGTTAAAGCCTTTGAAGCTTTTATCATCATAAAATCATTCAATCCAACTCCTAATGAAATAAGAATTCTCTCTTCACCAACCCCAGGTCATGGTCACTTGCCTCTGCTTGATGACATCCAAAAGTGGAGAACTCACAACCTCTAGATGGAATTCCCACCACTGAGGCAATTCTACTTGTAAGAAAGTTTCTCCTAATGCTGAACTCAAATCTCACTGTGTCTTAAGCTGGATTCCCAGAAATAGACTCTAAGACAGAGATTTGTGTACAGGTTTATTGAAAAGCAACCCCTACATTAACACCTCTGGGGGAGTAAAGGAAGTAGGATTGGGTAGTGGTAGGAGTTTAACTCTGGTTGCAAGAGACCTCTGTTAAGGGCATCTGGAGCTGAAATAGTCCTTTTAAGTTGTCCTTCCTTCAGCAAAAGAACATGGGAGGGTTCTACTTACCTTATCAACCGACCATTAGATTTCAGCTATCCCCAGGGAGGGGCCTTACTCTTGGGTGAGGAGACTGTATTCAGCTTAGAAAGATTACAAAGGAGCCATCATTCCTTGCAGAAGGTTATTCCCAGCAACTGACGTGTTGCCTCAATTCTGAAAAAAGTAGCTAAACTCAACATTAACTACAGCTATAAATTTCCCTCATTATTTCTTGTCTGTCCTCAAGAGTCAATGAAGTTCAATCACTCTTTCACATAGGGCAAAAATATTAGGGCACACATTTTTACCTTTCACGAGTCTCTTAAGTTGTACTCAGTTATAATAGTTGCAGTCTTAGACTCATATATTGACATGATTCCTCTTAAAGTAGAAAACATAGAATCAAATGGATTACTTAGATGTGTTTTCAGCCCACAGTGAAAGTCTAAACAAGGAGAAAACTATTACAATATGCTCTTGACTTCTTTTCAAGAAAAACTTCCTTGACTTGGAATCTAACCTGGGATATAGCAGTGAGATCACCAAATCCTAACCAGTAGACCACCAAGAAGCTGCTACTGACATTCTAACTCACCCTAAATCCTATTACTTTTTTAAGTAACTTCACCCCACCATTGACTTATAGCAAAGTAATAGTCAATGAATACATCTAATTTTCTCTCATATATTGCTATTTTGCTTTATTTATTCTCTCATTTTGTTCTTATAGAGATAGTTATGTTTTATTGTACCCAATGACAGAAACTCACATATTTCAAAGAAATTACATCTTGTATCTTTCTAAAATATCAGTAAAAATGTTCCAAATATTTTGTCTTATTCTGTATCCATAGCACCTGGCCTGAAACATAATAGGTGCTTAATTAATACTTTTTGAATGAATGGAAGGAATTTAGTTTCTAACTGATTTCTAGGTTGTTTTGGTTAAATCCAAAATCAGATAAAAACTCTCACAGTGCTTACTCATGTGAAATGCGACTTTATATTGTTACTCCCATGCTTTAAAACAGAGACTTGATGAAATATAATGAAGACAAAAGAGTTGGATAGTCTCATAATTCTGGTCTTATTTGTTTCAATTCCCTTGAACTTACTTGTGTGTAAGAAAGCAGCTTTGTTAACAGAACCCCTTGTGATTTTGAGGAGTGATGAGAAAATTCCAAACCAACTCTTCACTTTTAATTTAATTATATTGATGGAGTCTTACACTGAGAGTAGCGCTAGCTATCAATCAACTTTACCTACTTCTGTGCTCTGGAAAAACTCATTTCAGCATTGCCCCCACTCTTTTATCACTGTCTTCCTTTTTGTGATTAAGCTAACATCAACCATCTTTCCAAAGAGAAGTCAGAATTCAGTCCAGATTCATTTATGGTGGCCAAAGCAATGGAATGTATTTTCCCCAAGATGTAGCTCACTATTAACCAAGTTTTTGTTTGTATCGTTTTCCTCGCAAGTAGAACATATTTGTGAACAATTTCCTTTTACTAGGAATAATTATTTCTTAGTCAAGGGGTATCACATAGAAAATTTCAAGTAAAGAAGATAAGAAATAGATAGCACCAGGCTAATTTAATGGACCAGACAATTCTTCACACTCCAATTCGCCTGAATGTCTGTTTTAATTACAGGACCAAGTTTAGTTTTTGATGAATGTTTCGTATATAATTCAGAGTTATTACAGTGTGATGCTAGGAGATGGCAGAAAAGAGGCCGTTGCTTTTCAGGTGCTAGTCTGGTGTTTTATAAATTACAGGTAGTCAAAGTGATTTTTTAAAAAAGTAACTACTTAAAGTTTCCTGAAAATTAAAGCTACATAATTTCTAGCACAAAAAAGATAAGAACTTGAAATATTTTCAGTGACCTCTTGCTATGTGAAAGAATGTTAAATATGATAAAAAGAGAACACATTTTCTTCAGTATGACAAGCAATGTTCTAACTGATTTCTTTGTAATAACCCTCTTAAAACCACATGTTAGAAACTACCTATTCTCATTTTATAAATTAGAGAACTGAGACACGGTAAAGTTATGTAAATCACCCAAGTTTACTGAGCTAGCAAGGGTATTGTCTAGATTTGAGCCCAAGCCATCTGATGTCAAGTTTATTATCTAAACAAAATACTCCATTACTTCTCTGAAAAACAAATTATCTGCACATAATATGTAAATGTAAATTCCTCCTTGGAAAATTACTTTCATCATTAAAATAATTTGTTTTTATTTTTATAAATTTCATGATTTACTTTTACTTCTCTATACAGCATTGCAATCCTTGCAAATAAATTCAGTCAATGTTTAACTTAGTGTTATCTGTCAGGTTTCCACGATGGAATGACAAACTTGCATGAAATGACATGTTACTGGGCGAACAAGTATGATCAAAGTTTCTACATATAACCAAAGTTTTTAGGTATAATCAGGAGTCTGATGTTTGTCACTAATTTTGTAACTTTGAGATATAATACCTCCAGATTTTAGAATTTTAGGTCTTAAAGCTATTAAACTATATTCAAAAGCTTAAATTTGGTACACATACACCATGGAATACTATACAGCTATTAAAAAGTATGAGAGATCACGTTCTTTGTAGCAACAAAGATGGAGTTGTAGGACATTATCTTAAGCAAACTAAAGCAGGAATAGAAAACCAAATGCCACATGTTCTCACTTACAAGTGGGACCTAAACGTGGAGCAGACGTGGACCAAAGTAGGGAACAAAAGACACCAGGGCCTACTTGAAGGTAGAGTGTGGGAGTAAAGTAAGGATTGGAAAATTACCTATCAGGTACTATGCTTATTGCCTGGGTGATGAGATAATCTGTACATCGAATCCCCATGACACATAATTTGCCTATATAACAAACCTGCACATGTACTCATGTATTAGTCTGTTTTCATGCTATTGATAAAAACACACCCAAGACTGGGCAATTTACAGAAGAAGTTTAAATGGACTTACAGTTCCACATGGCTAGGGAGGCCTCACAATCACGGCAAAAGGCAAGAAGGAGCAAGTCACATATTAAGTGGATGGCAGCAGGCAAAAAAGAGAGCTTGTGCAGGGAAACTCCTGTTATTAAAACCAGCAGATCTCATGAGACTCATTCGGTATCATAAGAACAGCACAGAAAAGACTCAATCTATAATACAATCACCTCCCACTGGGTTCCTCCCACAACACATGGGAATTGTGGGAGTTGCAATTCAAAATGAGATTTGAGCGGGGACACAGCCAAACCATATCAACCCCTGAACCTAAAACAAAAGTTAAAAAGAAGTTTCACTTCTAATTATTTGAAACTTACCACTGTTTCTTAATCACAATCTTCACCATGAAGATTATCTATACCATTTACTGATTTGCATCAGTATAGAAGATTATCTATACCATGCATGATTTGCAAACATTATCTTACTTGATCTTCATAGACCTATGAGGTAGATGTTATTTTCAGTTAAGGAGGCTGAAGCTCAGACAGGTTAAGATAATCCTCCCAAAATCTCACTCCATGGAATTAACGGAGCCTGGTGGAACCCTGATTTATCTGACTCTGAAATCCATATCACAACAGGATGGCTCATGATATGATTAAAACAAATAAAGTGATAGACAAATTCCCTTAACAGCTGTACTGGTGTTTCTATTAGTCAAGGTCCATTAAGAAGAAAAAAAAAATCACACAATTATATAAACAGAGATAATTTAATTTTTATATTTTATTTTACAAAGAATTTCTATTTTCCTTCTTATGTTTAATAGGGAGAATTTAGTATGAAAAATTTTAAACTTTGTATAAAGTTGTTATTTAGGTGACTAAGAGAAATGTAAGGTGTCACAAAGGTAGCAACTACAGGAAGTAAAAACCACTCCTAGGGTAGGGGGAACAAAGGAAAGAGACTGGAATTATTAAAATGTATTTTTATATGGGGCCCCTTACAGCTTACAGAGAAGCCATTGTTTGGCTGCTGCTGGTTTCTATGGAATGGAGAAAAATGAGGCTGTTTTTGAGAAAGTTAGAATAACTGCAAACTGGATTCAGCTACTATCATGGGAAGGATCTTCATTGCTACTGCAATGAAGCAGCACTGCTGATGCATGAACAGAAACCACAGACAGAGAGGAATTCTGCATCAGACAGACAGGAATTCCACAAGAAACCAACAGGAAAAAGCAAGTCTCATCTCTTTCCACCAGCCTTGCTGTCTCTGCCTGGTTGCTGTTGTAGAAGAGTCTTACATAGACCCATGGGATAATGCAGAAATGTAAACTGAAACGTTCCAGCTCCAACCTCAAAAAGCAGAGAATGGAAGGTGATTTGGAACTCAAATATAATAACATATAACTCATACCGCAATAAAATTAATTATGGATCTCATCTACAGTTCCCAATCTGTAGTACTTTAGCATCAGCCTTTTATACACCTGAATGTCTATGGGAAACACTTAGTGCTCAATTTTAAATGATCTGGGATTTTTATCTCAATTTTTCTATTTTTCTTTCTTTCTACTTCTCATGACTCTTAGTACCTTAATGACAACTCTTTCCTATCCTGATTTTTTTACTGTCTGGAATCCCAAATTATGGTTTATAAGAAAGAACAAGTAGTAAGAAAATGGAATCAATAAGAAAAACATGGAGAAGGGAAATATGAAAAACATACCTAGTGCATTCAGACTATGATTCCACATAACAACTTGCATATTTGAGATAAAACATTGGGTGACTTTCATTTTAACTTTCTCAACGAAAGGTAGAAAGAAAAATGTTCCACATGTATGCTGAGTCTATTCTCAACACCAATACACGAAGCAGACAACAAAATAAATTATTTGTATTGTCACAATTGTAGTGGTTTCATAAATATTTTATCATCAAATCCATTTTCTCATACAATATCTCTATTGCTAAAATTATTTTTGCCTTTAACAATACTACTTGGCAGGTATACAACATAGGATGAATAATCAGTGTGAAATCTTATGTTTCTTTTATGAGAGCCCTGCCAATGCCAAAGCATACAGAACAAACTTGTATCATCTTTTTTACCTGATATTAAAATATAGTTTTGAAGAAATATAATAAACAAATATGTATTAATTCCCTACCATACACCAAGGTCTAGACACTGAGAATACACAGAAGAATAAAGTAAATGGCATTCAGTTTGTGGAATTTGTAAATATTTGTAAGTCAAGATAAAAATGTGAACAAGGGACCACAGATACGAAGAGATTAAAAGAATGATGGAAAAATACTAGGCACAACTCTATGCTAATAAATTTGAAGATCAAGATGGTATGGTAATATTTAGGAAAACATAAATTACAAATGATTCAAGAGGAATAAAAAAAGACCTAAACTATCATTAACCATAAAGAATCAAAATTTGTTATACAGTGAAACCCAAAATAGGTGGCAGGCCTAAATGGTTTAACAAACATATTTTAACCAATTTTTAACATCATGTAACCTGACTTAATTAAGAGATACAATTTTATTTTATTGGTAAAAAGATGTAAGTATTTAAAGGCACTGAAAATTAACACACAAATACAACATTTTTATTTTATATTTCAGCTGTTGTAAGAAACCATAGTTCCACTCTTTTGTCCTTCAATATAGAGGGAATACTCTTAGTGTCACATCCCTGCCATCTATTGGCCACCTCACTTACCCATGAAAGGAAGAATGTATTCTTTGAGGGGTGAATTTTGGCTAAGATCATGGGCATAATTGACCCCCCACACCTTCCCTTTCTCTCTCTTTGGCATCTGTTTATCTAAAAAGTATGCTATATGGCATGTTATCTGCAATAAACTCAACAGCAAATTGACTGTGCTTCTGGATACCTATGGTTTTCCAGCACTGTCAGTAACTGGCTAGGTATGTCTAATTATGGGATCTAGTTTTAGAAAACTCATTATTTTATAACATTGAATCAATGATTTTTCATGTGGCCTTTCCTTGCAATAGAGGTGATTTTTTTTTCTTTGAGACAGAGTCTCATTCTGCTGCCCAGGCTATAGTTCAGTGGTGTGATCCTGGCTCATTGCAACCTTGAACTCCTGGGCTCAAGTGATATCCTCCCACCTCAGTCTCCTGAGCAGTAGAGTAGCTGGGACTACATGTGTGCACTACCATACCCATCTAACTTTTCTTTTCTTTTTCTTTCTTTTTTTTTTTTTTTAAGTAGAGATGATTTCTCACTAAGCTGCCCAGGCTGGTTTCCAACTCCTGAGCTCAGGCAATCTTTCTGTCTTGGCCTCCCAAAGTTCTAAGATTGCAGGCATGAGCTACCATGCACAGCAAGGATGATAATAGTTATTAGCATCTGCTTAAACGTGTTGTCCCCATCAAGAGTAATATTTGTTGAACTTCCTTAAAACCCAATACTTCCTCATACCTTTTGCTTTAAACCTAAAAATTTTATTTTAACATTTTTCTGAAAGACTAATTATACAAGCCTGTCAAGTAAATTCGAGGCAAATATAATAGAAAGTAGAATGTGAGTGCTGCTTTTCCCTATCAGACAGATTTATAAATAAAAGAACATGTCACTACTAAATGATATGATCTGTCACTTCATGCAGTATATCAGATAGCTATAGGTAGTATGAAACTTGAAAAATATCAGGCAGAGGATGAACACGATAAAGTTTTATATGCAACTTCCTTTTGAATTCTTTATCATTCCCTCAGCTACACTATAAACAATATCTATTCTGAATCCACTTTTAATTGTCACCAAGAGAAGAGCAAGAACACCAGAACAGAGAGAAGTAAATTCTTCAACTCAGCTGTCAAGTGAACTCAGGATATCAAAGGACTGTGCAATGTATTGTCAGAGGTCATGCTCTTTGACTACTATATTTCGCCATACTACATGTTACTGGTGGCAGGTGTTGGAGTTACCCCAAGTTACCAACAGTGTATCCGAATGCTTTTGCAGCAACTTCAATTTTTGCCTCCTCAGAAGAAAGAATTCTACTGAGGAGCATAAGGCAGAAGAAGACGCAAGTGAGCTTCAGAGCAGGAGTGGAAGGTTTTTTGTTTTTTGTTTTTTGTTTTTTTTTAAAAAAAAAAGGTTTTCGAACAGGAAAGAAAGGAAAGTTCACTTGGAAGAGATCCAAGAGGGTGCCTGAGGGTCAAAGAGAGCATTTAACCTTAATAGTAGGACTTTATAGACTCACCTTTTTCCATGATTCTTCCGTTAGGTTGGGCTTCCCCTCTGTATGCCTATTCCCCTCTACCCTTGGGAACGGAGCATGCGCCAGTGTGTTTAGGAAGTTGTACACATGCCCATCTGAGGCCTTCTTCTTTTTTCCTGTGGCGTGTCCCTGGAAGATTATACTTCGCCTTGTCTCTTCATATGCTTGCCCAGGAAGTTTCTTCTCCCTGGCATCTCTATTATTCAGTTAACAGTTTAATGTTAATAGCTGTGGATCATCAGGAGATTATCTCTCTCCAGTGCCCTGCTACCGAATTGTCATTTTTAGCAAGGCAGTGTGAAAATTATTGAACCATCACCTGACATTCCTAGTGGGTGGGGGAAGAGCCCTCTCCCGCCCCACTCATCCCCATCTAACTACCTGTAACATTATACACATTTGCCTTCTGTGATAGTAGATCCACATTTCTAGGCCCTGAATATTTGGATTTCACCTTCCTTTAACTACTGTTTATGCAGGCGCATACCACTTCCTTGTATCCCAACACCATAGGGATTAGTTGCAGGTCACATGGAACACTACTTACAGAGCTCTTACCTTCAATAGTTATAATTGCTTTTCTAGTCCTAAAATCCACTTCAAGAAATAGAATCCGAGCACAAACCTACGCCATTGACAAAGTTCAAGCAAGTTTCTTCAAGGACAGAAATGTGTTTTAAAATTGTGTATGCTTTACAATGAATCATAGGTGGTGACTAACTTAAATGCACAATTGAGTTATCACAATACAGTAGAAAAATTGGCCCTGGATTATTCAGTTTTTAAGAACAGATTATATTATATATAATATGATATAATAAATTTATCATATATGTTACATACATAGCTATATAATATATAACTATATATAGTATTATAACCTCATCCTTGAAATCAGGGCCAAAGAGAACATGACTACAATGGAACTAAATGTTGATATTCTACAATTTGATTGAATTTTAAATTGCCCAATTATTTTAATAATATATTTTATTTAGATAATATCTAACACATTATCATTTCAACACATCATCAGTACAAAATATTATTAAGACATTTTAATTTGGGGGGTACTAAGTCTTCCAAATCTGACATAGATTTTACACTTTACAGCACATGTCAATTCAGTCACTAAATTTGTATCAGAAATACTTGCTTTCTATTTACATTTTATAAAATTTACATTAAGGAAGTAGATTCATATCCCCAAATTTTTCCAAAAGGGTTTTCAAAAATTGAATTGAATGTTTAGTGCAACTATAATTTAATTCAAATTAAATGAAATTAAAAATTCATTTCTTCAGCTGGACTAGCCACATGTCAAATATTCAGTGGACAGCACAACACCAGACCAAACTCCTGACTCTCTTTGCCAAGTTTTGTCAGCCTTTTCCTCAGAATATCTTTCACAGCTACTTCAATCCACTTCTCTCACCCCTAAATTCTTAATAATTTTTTACTCCTATAAGACGATGTTAGTTATACTTCCACTAAAAATATAATTATAACAGTTAACATGTATTGACCACTTAGTATGCACCAGAAACTGTTCTCAACAGTATTGATGTAATAACTAACTTGTCATATTATAGTAATTAAATGAACTCTATTAATACTCCCATTGTAAAGATGAATAAATGGAGGTGTGAGGACATTACATAACTTATCCAAGGTCATACAGTTACTGAGTGGAGAAGCTAGAATTGAAACCAGCCCAGTTGGTTTTATCCAGACCCCACACTCTGTACGTTTCTTCTGCCTCTCTCACATATATACCTAAAAGTAACAGTTTAAGTAATGAAATTACGGATGATTTTATTATCTTCTTTTCACTTCCCTATATTTTGTTTGTTAATAAAATGTCACTTTTATAATTTTTAAAGTTGTTTAATAAGTCAAATAAATATCAGTTTAGTTTGGTTTTAGTATACACTTACCTTTAGACAGAATAAACAAAATGACTTTTTCAGTGTCTTCTCATCCCAGGAATGTATTATTCTTTATCCCCCTCTAAGATCGAACAAAAACAAGACACATTACTATCCTGTCAGTACTTCATGATAAATGGAGAGTTTTAATTTTTTCTCTGGTTTAAACATCCGACCTCAATCATTCTAAACCAAAGGAATCACTTTAAATCACATACTTTTGTAAAAAATATTTTCTGAAGGCTCAAGGGTCTTGAATGTTTTCTAGTTCTACCCATTTCCCTGTGAAGTTTTTGTACTTCACCTTTCTTTAACTACTGTTTATACATGCACATATCATTTTCTTACATCCCAATACCATAGGGACCAGTTGCAGGTCCTCAAAATATGTGTGAGAATCAAACACAAGAGGAAATAGAAAAGCCTAGAAACTATGCTCATACAGTGAAGTAGATTGCTAGGGGTTCAGGACGTTTTCCTACCTACTATAGGGGCTGATCCCAAGAACTAGGAAAATAGATCATTCTGCTCCCTAAAGCTGTTCTTTCTGCATTTTGGCTAGTAACTTCTACCATTCTCTCACTCCAAACTCCTGCCAAAAGTCCTTAAGTCACCACTCACCATTACCCTACACCTTCAATCATTTGTCAAATTCTCTAACCCTGTGGTCCCCAAACTTTTGGGCATCAGGGACTGGTTTCATGGAAGACAACTTTTCCATGAACTTGAGGGAGGGGCAGGGGTGGGCAGAGCATTTCTGGGTGATTCAAGAGCATTACATTTATTGTGCTTTATTATTTTTGTTATTACATTGCAACACATAATGAAATAATTTTACAATTCACCATAATATAGATTCAGTGGGAGCCCTGAGCTTGTTATTCTGCAACTAATGGTCCCATCTCACTGTGATGGGAGGCAGTGACAGATCATCAGGCATTAGATTCTCATCAGACATTAGATTCTCATCAGGAGTGTGCAACCTAGATCCTTCACATGCACAGTTCACAATATGGTTCACGGTCCTGTGAGAATCTAATGTGCCTGCTGATCAGACAGGAGATGGAGCTCAGGTGGTAATGCGAGCTGATGGGGAGAGGCTGTAAACACAGACGATGCTTTGCTCACTCCCCTGCCACTCACTTCCTGCTGTGTGTCCCAGTTCTTAAGAGGCCACAACCTGGTACTGGTCTGCAGCCCCGGGGTTGAAACCCCTGCTGTAATCCCCATCTACAGCATGTTTTTCATATCCACACCTTTCCGCTTATCCCACTGCCACCACCCTCATCCAGTCCCCTTGTTAACCTTCTACTTGACCTCTGTCTAATCTACTGAACTGGCATCCTCATCTCATCTTTCTGCTCTTGACTTTTGGCCTACCTCAACCATGTTTACTTCATATTCATGTTAATCCACTCTGATCAGGCTGCTATCTGTGCCAGAAATCCTTCAGGGATTCTGTACATGGTGGTTTCTAACTTTCCAACCTGATCATTTTTGTACGCCACACCGACTGCGAATTCCAACCCTTATCATTTTTGTGCCTCATACTAGTCTACACTTCAGCCAGCTGGTTTCCTTGCAATTCCTAGGATCATTTGCCTTTTCTAACTGTGGACCTTCCTCAAGCTCCTCCCTCTGTCGGAAAGTACCCTTCCTCCACCTCTGACCATTGAAATGCTACTAATTATCGCAGAAGCAGGTCAAGTGCCAAGTGTTCACTAAATTTTATTTTCCTCTTTTCCTGTCAAACTTTATATTGCCACTTCTGCACAGTTCACCACATTAACCTCATGTCATCATTTACATGTCATTATTTGTGTATTTAACTTTTCTGCCTACCAACATTTCTTAAGCACCTCTGATAAGTCAAGGGTATGTACTTGGTACTTTATGTGTGTTACCTAAAGTAATTTCATCCTTACAACAGCCCAGTGAGATAGGAATCACCATCCCCGTTTTACAGATCAGAGATCTGATACTGTCAGAAGTTAATAAACTTGCTTGAAGTAGCATCTTTACTAAATAGCAGAGTCAACACTCATTCCAAATATTTTATTTAATCCACGTCTGCCAGGTTCCTAGGCCCCTTGGGCTTTTCGGTATAGGTTGGGAAGTCCCTTTGGGAGCAATTAGTGCTGGAGCCTTTTAGATGCATTGTGCCATGGAAAATGCTCCTTTGGCACTCAGTCAGCACTTACCCTGGGATAGCACAGGGCTTAGATAAACATCATACAGGAAGTTTAGTTCCACTGGTGACCCTGATTATTGTAAAACTGAGAGAGGAATGCCAAGCCCCAGCACACCATCTAGCAGTTTAGAACTCCCAATTCTCCAACAACTCAGTTTAGGCCTCAAGCTACAACTGTTTCTTGATTAGATCCAGAGGGATGCCTCAGCTTTCATAAACAAGGCTGCAACAGCACTGTTGCCATTAGGGTCAGCATAGCCTGATAAGAGTCACTGTCATTAACTCCTAACATAGGCTCACATGTTAAAAAAAAAAATCATATGGAGATTAAGAACAGAGAAGGTCAAGTTTACCTTGAATTGCTTTTTCACCATTTGGAGTTGGAAGCCCCCAAACTTGTTGAATCAGTTTATACTGGCAAACAAAGATGACTATCATAGTCGGCTTATTCTCTTCCTTTTTGCACTGGAGTCAATAGTGTCCGCTGTTTGCTCAAGGAGAGTGTAAACAGGACTTGCTGGTGCCTGTGGCCAATGGACATGTCTGCTACACAATTTTCAACCTGGCATGGGGTGTGCATCTAATGTTAAAGGGGCTGAACTGAGGCCGAGCATGGTAGCTCATACCTATAATCTCAGCACTTCAGGAGGCTGAGGCGGACGGATCACCTGAGGTCAGGAGTTTGAGACCAGCCTGACCAACAAGGGAAAGCCTCATCTCTTCCAAAAAAAAAAAAAAGAAAATACAAAGATTAGCTGGACATGGTGGTACACTCCTGTAGTCTCAACCATGTGGGAGTCTAAGTCAGGAGAATCACTTGAACCTGAGAGGCAGAGGCTGGAGTGAGCGAAGATCATGCCACTACACTATAGCCTGGGCAATAGAGTGTTATTGTAACACCCATTCTACAGATCCAAAAACTGTGTAGTAAGTAGCAGGACTGAAACCCTGTTATGTTGCACTTCACAGCTTTAGGAAAAGTTATTTAGAGCAGAACCAAACATTGTAATTTCAACAACACAGAAACTACCGAGTTTTGTTACTCCTAGTATTTTTCTGTGTCCTTCCAAAAGGATTTTTTTTAAAGGTATTTTTGTTGGAAGACATTCACTACCTATTGTCTGAATTATGTTCCCACCATTTTAGAAACACCCTGAAAAAGACATGATGTGTGATAGAAAAAACCCAAAGAAGAGTAGAGATCAGCAGAAAATGAAATATTAAAGAACTCTGAACGAAGGAGAGTCACATGCAGTCAGGTATACTAAAGAAAGTGTGCTGGGGAGAGGCCAAGCTATAAAAAGAATCCATCTTAGCAGCCTGCAAGGTAACTGGATGTTTAATACCAAGGGAAGAGAGAGGCAATGGGATTCTACCATCCTTCCTGCGCATCTGCCACCTGTACGCTTCGTTTTTTTGAAGCCATTGAGAGAACCACAAGGTTTCTACTTTGCTACACTACTTTTTCTGGCCTTCCTAACTCCTTTCCTATCCCATAACTCTCCTTCTGCCTTTCTATTTATCTTATACCTCTGTGAAATTCTTTGGTTATCTGCAACTTTTAAGATAGTTTTGCCTCAGAAGCAAAACAACTCATGCTTTCTTCCTCCCATGTTTGTTCTGATTCCAGAAACCTGGGCCACTCCTTTTCTTGGAGCTTGGACCTTTGACCTTTCTAACTGAGCTCAGCACCCCAAGCTGTGAGGATGATTTTTTTCTAACTAGAAGAACGTAAAGGGCATTCTTAAATATATAAAAAAGGCATGATTCTATTACAGATTGACCTTGAGTCATTTATTCAGTATTGAAACTGGTCTTTTATTTCCACTTCATTATACACAATTACTCTAAGCCACATTTGGAAAACATAATTTTTAAAATTTGTCTTTCTAAAAATATATTATTTTTTTAAATTCAGAGATTTAAAAAATAATAAAGTCAAGTGTGTGTATTTATTGTGTGCAACATGATGTTCTGAAGTACACATACACTGTAGAATGATTCAATCTATCTAGTTAACATATGCTTTACTCCACATAGCTATAATTTTGTGATGTTTTAGAATGCCCAGAAAACACTATATGAAGTTGTAAAGAGTTCTTATCCAAAGCTCTTTTTAAATTTTTAAATTCTATTTCTAAATGTATTAACTTCATCCCATATCTTTCTGTATTAAGAGGTCTATAGAGACCTGGGACAGTGGCTTACATCTGTAATCACAGCACTTTGGGTGGTCGAGGTGGGAAAATCACTTGAGGTCAGGAATTCTATATCAGACTGGCCAACATGATGAAACCCTGTCTCTATAAAAAATACAAAATAACCAGGCATGGTGGCACACACCTGTAATCCCAGCTACTCGGAAGGCTGAGGCAGAAGAATAGCTTGAACCCAGGAGGCAGAGGTTGCAGTGAGCTGAGGTTGTGCCACTGCACTTCAGCTTGGGCAACAGAGCAAGACTCTATCTCAAAAAAAAAAAAAAAGATGGGAGGAGACTGAAACTGAAAACATTATGAAATCCTAATGCTTATTACTGGACACTGGACTCTGTGAGAGTTTTCCAATCTCTATTTAGGCCACTATTGTTTCTGGCATTTGTAATTAGCTATCAAACATTATTTCTACTTGATATTGACATCTATAAGAAAATGTATAATATCAATCTGGAAGATAGAGAAAGCATAGAGTGTAGAAATTCCACTTACAGAACAGAGCAGAAAATTCAAAGTAGTTCAATAAAGCTTCACGCCTACATTAAATGGCCTGAGGGTGTTCACCAAACTGATTAATTAATCATGTCAGATCAATGTGGAGTGTTGACTGCTACTACATTCTTTATTTGGGTTAACTGGAAGCAAGGATATTTGCTTTTAGATTAAATAATCAAATATTGGCTTTGTAACTGAAGAGATGGGAGGATTTATAGATGGTTTGGATAGACCATCACACAAATATTTCAGGAGAAAAGCAACCAGAAATTCCATCCAAATATTATATCTTCTTCTATCTCATAATCTCTAGATAGGATACAACACAGAAAAGAGATAGATGATTAGGACAACTCAAATGTGAAAGTTAACAGATAGCCTTAAATCACCAAACATTTGAAAAAAACCGAGATACTGAAAGAAATGTACCAAAATGACACAGAAAAATCAGCACCCAAGTAAAAGATTTTATAGAACCAACAGAAGTTTCAAAAATTAAAAAATATTAATAACTCCATATATTTAAGGGCATATCACATCTAGAAAAAAAGAATAGAGATCATAGAATTTTAAAATGTGATTTAAAAATAATTGAACTTTTAGTAAAGTATCATTTCATTTATTTAGTGAGTAATTTTTGAGCTTTACTTCTAAGTTCCAAGTCGTTTCTGCTAATATATTACAATAAGGAACAAAACAAAACAGATTTGTGTTTTAATATGACTATATTTCAAGTAGTTAAAGACACAATTAATGAAAGATGCGTCTATCATTCTTTTCTCTTGAAATATAATTAAAGTTTAAAAAAGAAAAGAAAAATAAATAGAAAAGGAACTACATTTTTCGTGAAAGTATGAAATAAAAACACGTATAATCTGTGAAGAAAGGGCTGTCCAATGCAAGAAAATTGGGCCTGGTTCATGGACATGTTCAAGAGCAGACACAGGACTTGCAAAGTTTTAGAATACACATATTTGTCAAAAGTAGATGATACCTTTCACAAAGCCAAACCTCTCATCATGGTGAGCTATGACTGTGGGTTTCTTACCAGCCTGTCCCTGAACATCCTGGAAACCATGGAATGGGAAAGTACGTTAAAAGAGAAAATATGAAGATATATTATTTTTGCAAAAAGCAAGCCATCAGAATGGTAGAATAAAGAGGAAAAAGTAAATTGGAATCAGCTCTGCAGTATATTTTCTTAGTCAGTGAACACCATCTGGTTAAATCTAGTGGTCTTTTCTTGATCTTCATTTTGCTGGGCATTTCAGCTGCATTTCACAAAAGACTAATAAAATCCTCTGGAAAGCCTTTTTTTAACTCTGGTACATCAGACATGCTTTATTTTATCCCTACTTCACTGGCAATACCTTATCAGCATTCTTTTTTTTATTTTGTCTTCTTACTCTCCCTAGTCCTTAAATGTTGGGTTGCCAAGGAGCTAATAACCTACATTTTGTTGTTGTTGTTATCAGCCCTTCCTTCCTAAGTGATGTCATCTATTCCTATAACTAGTACCCTTTATATGCTGCAAATTCCAAAATTTATCTGCAGCCTTAATGTCTCCCCTCTGAATTTGATTAATAGCCTACTCTCTGCCTAACAACTCTGCTTGGCCTCTAACAGTCAGCTAACATGAAACATGCCAATGTTCAAAAATGGATTTCCAATTCTCAATCTTTTCTGCACCAACATCTCCTCCAGGAAAAATATAAAAAGAGCAAGTTAAATCTATATAATTGCTCAGAACAAAAACATATTTGTCATTCCTGAGTTCAGACTATCTTCCATATTTTCACTAATATGGAGAGAGGATGATTAAAATGAACCTATTGAATTGGATCATGGGTATTAGTATCAACTCATGGTATTTAATGTACACATAGATGATTAGAAAGATAGGTAGGTAGGAAAATGGATGGATGGATTGATAGATGATAGAGATAGATGCAAATGTCTGTATATGTAAGAATTAGTATACATTATAGATTTTCTATTTCTGCATAGTGAGAGTATGCAGCAGCAATGACACCCCAGTAGTGAGTGAGAACACTTAGTGCCCAGATGTTGGTTTCTAAACATCATTCTCCAACAGCAGGAGGCATGCCACTTTGGAGAAATTATTGATTCCACGACTGGGAGAGGGAAGACACAAAATGAGCCTAGAACAAGTAGGCTACCAAAATATAAAAAGATAATTTTTAAAAAAGAGGATTTGTTGAAAGAACACAGGAGTAATTTGTGTTCTTTTGATAAATTCTGAAGGATTTCACAATAGGCCAAAGCTTAAACAATTTGATCAACAAAATACCGATAATATTGGGTTTTAACTCACAGATTCACCTACAGATATTAAAATTAGGTAGAAGTTGGTAAAGAAACATGATTGAACAGTCTCAAAGTATCTCCCTCAAGATATCTTTCTTTAATACACAGGTTAATTTAGTAGTTTACAGTTGAGAACCCCAGTATACACTAACATAACCAATTGGTCAAGTTTAATATCCCAAGTAATAAGATACATCAACCTCACAAACTGATAAGATCCACCTAACAAGATGTACATTATTTTTGTGGTATTCTTGCCTAAACTGCATAAACTCTTCTTCTTCTGATCACAAGAAAATATCAGACAAATCAAAATTAAGGAACATTCTACAAAATAATTCATAATTCTCCAAAATGTTTAAGATTGTGAAAGAAAAAGAAACATTGAGGAGTTATTGAAAATTAGAGGAGGCTAAATGAGAAATAATAACTAAAGGCAACACAGAATCCTAGATAGTCTCCTGAAATGGAAAAAAAAAAAAAAGACATTAGTGGGAGAACTGGTAAAATCTGAATAAGAGATGTTAGTTAATTTCCTGAAGGGATAATTGTACTACAGTTATATAATGTTAATATTAATGGATTATAGATGAGCAGTAAATAGAACCTCTCCTTATACCATTTGCAACTTTTCTGTGAGTCTAAACTCAATTAAAAATAAAATGTTTACCAAAAAATAAAACTGCAATGGAATATTTGTGTACTCTGCAAATAACTGAAATCTATACTTTTTACAGGTAAAATCTATTTAGAACTTCTTTTAAGGATAGAATTACCTAATAAAAGAAATTTAATAATTGTTATACACGAAATTTTTGTTTTCTGACAATTTGGGAAGCTCACATTTCTTTTGTCATGGAGGCTGAAGTAGAAACCTGGGCAGAATCATCATTCCAGATAGAAAATGAACCAGAGTTCAAATAAAGAGCATGTATGTGTCTTCCTGCAATTACAATCCTCTGGCATTGTTCCATTGCATCTCCCTTTTCCCAAAGGTCCCTTCACAAGCTTTGTCTTATTGGTCTCTAGGATTCCCAGAGATTCCACAACCAGAGACATTCCAAGTAACACCCTCTGTGATAAATGGAGGCTGGGGTCTTTTTCTTTAATGTATGTGAAGCAGTCACTTTGGTGCCCCAGTAAAAAGTACAAGCAACCACCCGGGCGCAGTGTCTCACGCCTGTAATCCCAGCACTTTGGGAAGCTGAGATGGGTGGATCACGAGGTCAGGAGTTCAAACCATCCTGACCAACATGGTGAAACCCCTGTCTCTACTAAAAATACAAAAATTAGCCGGGCTTGGTGGTGTGTGCCTGTAATCCCAGCTATTCAGGAGGCTGAGGCAGGAGAACCACTGGGACCCAGGAGGTGGAGGTTGCACTGCACACCAGCCTGGGCAACAGAACAAGACTCTGTCAAAAAAAAAAAAAAAAAAAGTACAACAACCATCCATCTCCCATTCTATTCTGAACATATAAGTCAGCAGACTTTTTGCTTGACTTTGAAATAAGAGGAATCAAAGTTCTGAATCCCCAAAGCTCCTCTAGCCAAAATCCCATTAACTGGCCCCTCTCCCAAACTGACTTCTAAAAGAATGAGCTCAAATACACGTGAGGAAGAATTTTAAGGAAAATCTAAAAGAGTTTGAAAATAATATTCAGTGTTTATCTAAATTCTATAGTGAAAATGAATTAAATTTATTTAGGCAAATGTCCACTAGAAAACGTTTCATCAATCCAGTTTTTTAAAAAGTAAATCCCAAAAAGAAAGTTGACAATTATTTTACACATATTTTACACCAATAGGTAGAATTTTTGAAACATTAAGCATAAGAAATACTAGCTTACAAAGATAGTTTAAAAGAAAATCTCCAGATAGTTTTTCCTTTATCTCCAAAACTAATCAGTCCAATTTTTCTTAACAGTAACAGAGGCTGTTAATGCCATTAAGAATATAAAATTAGAAAGAGCATACAGAATATTAAGAGGAATAGATCTAGAATAAGGTTTCTACTGAATCAATGCTAATAATATCATTATTTATAAAATGGCAAATTAAAAATGATTCCATGTAAATAAACCTGCCATAATTCACAGATAAAAATACCTCAAATTCAGGTTTTTGTTTTTCAACTCTTCTTTCAGAGTGTTCTCCTAGTATGTGAAAGAGAAAATCTCTCTTCTTTTATGAATTCTTACCCACTTCAATACTGACAGTAGAAAACAGACATCAGAGTAAGAGAGAGTTTTTACTATTTGCCTGCTAGATGGAAAGAAATTACCTGAGACGTCTGTGTATTTGCATTTGCCACTAAATTAGGTGCCCTGGAGCTTTCCATGTATAAACAGTGTAAGCTGAAACAGTGTTCAAGGGTAAAAGTTAGACCTATCAATTTGAAGATTATTTCTTGAGGAAGTAGTCCAATCTATATTTTGGTATTTAGTAAAACACTGCTTGAAGTGGAAATCAATTCCTAAGTTAATTTAAATCTAAAGCCGTTTGAGTATCCAGAAGTCTCACAGCACCTTAAAGAATTTTGTTACAAGATTCCATTAGGGATAAAAATATACTTATGAAATACAAAGGTCACACACTGAATTTATATATATCATATGATAAAACATACTCTGCACATAATATAGTGATGTGAATAAAATTTAACAGGCTTTTCTAATCATTTCATATCAGTCAGTTATTTGATTAAAGAAACAGAATATTAATAAATTTGCACAAGCTGCTAGAATGGTTGTCAGCCTCACTATTTCTGATTCCTTCCTCCCAGAATTTCTTATACCTCTAAATAATTTTTGCAAATTTCAAATCAAACTTTAAAAAACACATATAAACAAATTTATAAATGACAATCACAGATTCATATAGTATGAGTGGTCATGCAATAATTGTAGTTAATTGAGATTTTGACAGCAATAAAAAATTCTAAAATGCTTTTAATTTAGCAAATAGTTTCTTTCATAACCTAAACTACATTTAAAAAGATACACGTATGACTATTAAATATCTTGCATTAGAATACAACTTGTCTTAAATGAACCTCTCCTGGTAGCAGCTAGTAAAAACTAATGTATTACATATTTTTCTTCCCCCAAAATGAGGGTTTATTATAAACTTTAGGGAAATTTTATGAAACAAGAAGATAAAGTACAGTTAGTTTCAGGCAAAACTGAACCTTAAGGAGAGAAAGGACAGTTCCTCTGGAGGAATTGAACCTTGAAACTAGAAAGCATTCTGGGGGGCTCTGTTTCACTTTCTCTATTCTTTGGGGTCACTTACCACTAATATGAGCTACATATCAACATTTCTGATGGGTGGATTCCACAGTGGTTCAAACCAAGATTCTTTAAGTTCCCAGCACTTACTGAAGAGCCTGGCAGTCTTCTCTGAGGCTCAATTTCATATTTCTATGGAGGAGACTCCAATGTTCCCATCTTGGCTCAGTTCCTTCACCAAGAGAGGGGGATTATGAGGGGTGCACAGGATCACAAACGACTCACCCTGGAAAAATAAAGGAGGGGAAAACATTGCCCAATTCCAGACATTACAAAATAATAATAAAGTTGCAAAGCAATGTACTATCCAAACATAGATGTTAGATCTACGAACAGAGAAAGGTTAGTAACACATGAAAAATATAGTACCTCATGTTCAACTGAAGTTTATCTCAGGTATGCAAAGTTGTTTTAATGTTTAAAACAATCAATGCAATTTACACATTCAAAGAATAAAGAAAAATTATACCATCATCTCACTAGATGGAAAAAAAGGCATTTGGCAAAATTTAACATCCACTAACTATAAAAAATAGTTTCAGTAAGTTGGGAATATAAGAGAACATTCATAATATGATAAAGGATATCTATAAAAATGTATCGCTAATGTAATATGCAATGTAAAATATTGACTATTTTCCCTCCAAGATAGAAAGGGTGCATAGATGTCTGATTTTACTTCTTCCATTCAGTATTAGGCTGACAGCCCTGCCTAATGTGATTAAATAACAACCACAAAAAAAAGTTATAAAGATTGGGAAGAAAAAAATAAAACTTCTTGTGATGGTTAATTTTGTGTGTTGATTTGGCTGGACCGCAGTGCCCAGACTTTTAATCAAACATCCTGGATATTTCTGTGGAGGTGTTTTTTTTGGAAGAGATTAACATTTAAATGAGTGGACTATGAGTAAAGTCTATCACCCTCCATAATATAAGTCAGCCTCATCCAATCACTTGAATATGTGAACAGAACAAAGACTGAATTTCCCTGGGCAAGAAGGAATTTTTCCAGCAGACTCCCCTTGGTCCTCAACTGCATCTCTTTCCTGAGTCTGTAGCCTTCTATCCTAACCCAAAACCCATTTTGAGCTTACCTAACCACCACAAGTCAAGAACCAATTCACCAATTCCCTAAAATCTCTCTCTCTCTCACATACACGCGCACACACACACACACACACACACACACATCATGTTGGATCTGTCTCTCTGGAGAATCCTAATTGGTATACGTATTTACATAAGAGAATTAAAAACCTATGTCTACAAAAAGATTTCACAAATGTGTTTTTAGCAGCTTTCTGATAAGTAATTTTAAGCTGGAAATACCCTCTAACTTCATCAACAGAAGAATGAATAATTAAAATGTGGTATAATTATATAATGCAATACTTCTTCACAATAAGTAGGAACTAACAGATATATAAAACTATAGGGATAATGTTTAAATATTGTGGTCTGGTCTAAGAAGATCTCATGAAGAAAATGACTTTTTGACAAAGACCTGATGGTGAAGAATCAGTGAGCCATGAGGCTATCTGGGAAAATAATGTTCTGGCAGAGACAGCAAGGTCAAATGTCCCAAGGCAGGAACATGCCTGACATGTAGGTGAAAGAACAAGAGAGTGATGTGGCTTGGACCAGCTAATGCACAGATCACAGAAGCCCTGGAAAGCCATTTTCAGGAATTTGCCTTTTTATTCTGAGGTAGATTGGGAGCCCCTGAAATGCTGTCATACAGGACTAACAGTACTAAGCTTACATTATAAAATACAGATCTGCAATTCTCTTTTCATTTAGAAAGATTTGATTGCCTTTGGCATGTATTAAAGTAAGCAAGAATTTGTGCATTTAGTTATAACATAATTGCTGAGTTCTGTCAAGCTCAATCTCTATTATAATAATGTTAATATACTTAGCAAGCATTAATATGGAAACAACTAAAAATATTACTGTAATCTGCAATTTGATCACTACTTTTATCAATATTTCTAAACAATGTCATGTAAAAAGAAAGTGGTCTTATCCTAAAACTCATACAAGCCCTAGTTGTTAAACAACATAGAAGTTAATTTTTCAAATTGCAAAATCCTAGGTAACGTGAAAGAACTTGCATCTGTGCATTTGTCTTTTAGTTACAAACAGAAATAAATGTTTAACTAATATGCAAAGCAAAGTTTGAATTCTTAGTGCTACTCATTGGTCTTCTCATTTATATAATGAATTTTTTCAGAAGTACTCAGACAATATATGTTAAACTTAATCCTTTTGGTAAATTAGTTATGAAATAGTTTTCAGATTTAAGTTTATTTGCATAGTGTTAAGGACTGTTTAACCCACTGTGTTAGGCTGAATAATGTTTACCTAGATATCCACATCCTAATGTCTAAACCTGTGAGTGTTAGCTTACAGGGTAAAGGGACTTTACAGATGTAATCAAATCAAGGATCTTGAGATGGAGAGACTATGCTAGATTGTCCTGGTGAGTCCAATGTAGTCACAAAGATCTTATAAGAGGGAAGCAGGAGATCAGAGAGGACAAGGTCATGTAATGATGGAAAGAGATTAAGATTTGAAGATGCTATGCTACTGCCTTTGAAGATAGAGGAAGAGACTGTGAGCCAAGGAATGTAGAGAATGCGTCTCTAGAAGCTGGCAAGGGAAGGAAAAATATTCTCCTTTTATGGTAGAATAACTTATATTTCTTTAGGTATATACCCAATAATGGGGTTGCTGGTTCGAATGATATTTCTGCTTTGAGTACTTTGTGAAATTGCCAAACTGCTTTCCATAGTGGCTGAACTAACTTACATTCCCACCAGCAGTGTATATAAGCGTTCCCTTTTCTCCACAACCTTGCCAGTACCTGCTATTTTTTCACTTTTTGATAATAGCCATTCTGCTTAGTGTGAGATGATATCTTATTGTAATTTTGATTTGCATTTCTCTAATAATTAGTGAGGTTTAATATATTTTCATATGCTTGCTGGCTGCATGTATGTCTTCTTTTGAGAAGTGTCTGTTCATGTTCTTTGTCCACTCTTAACAGGGCAAACAAAAATAAAACCAGTCTAATGTTAAAAAGCAGATTCTCCCTTCAGATTTTCTGGCAGGAACCATCCATTCCAACGCCTTGACTTTAGTTCAACAAATCTGATTGTAGACTTATATTCTTCAGAAGTGTAAGAGAATACATTTGTATTGTGTTAAACCAATAACTTTGTCAGAATTTGTTACAGCAGCAATAGGAAACTAATACACCCGCAGTGAGAATTAAAAATCAAAAACTTTCTTTTTTTATGCTATGTCAAATGCTGCCAAAGAAAAAATTGCACCCTTTTTTTAGGAGCTTATAGTTGGAAGAATTGTCTAAAGTTTAGTCAAGCTGAAGGAAATATTAAACCTATGTCGGTTAAAGCCTACTAAAAAACTCTTAAAATCAAACCAGGTATTTATTTCAGTAAAATTCTCCATTTATAGAAACATATGTATTTATACTTTTCATTAAAAATATGGAAGTTTTATAATTATAGCAATAAATTATTTCCCATTAACAAAAAAAATAATTTTAAAGAAACCAATTTAATATGTTACTTTAAGCTCTTAAAATGTACATAAAATTATTCCTAACTGGACTGTGTATGCTTTTTGTTTGAACAATGAGAAAATAAAAATATTATAGAATCTTGAAATTATTTAATAAGCATATTTCTCCTTAACGTGGAAGAGACCTAAGAGTAAGAGAGTTGTGGAAATGCAATGTACAATTAGGAAAAAGTAGCAAAAAAAAAAAAAAAAACTTCAATACTAGTAGGGAATATTGGTGCCTTTTAAAGAATAATTCTCAAGTGTTCTTAATTATTCTTGTAATATTTGTTGAGCAAATATTATGTTGTAAAAAATGGGAAAATAAAATTATTGAGAAAAAGTATATACCCTTAAAATATACATGCATTAATATATGAACATAAATAAATTACAATAGAGCTTCATAAATGACATCATAGAGATAGAAGGGAATACATTGTGGGGTCCTAAATATTAGAATATCTAGCTCTGCCTCCAGAATGAGAATCTCTGCTCATTTTGGAGGAAGTAATATTTGAACTGACTTGAAGATGAATAAAATCACAACACAAAAAGAGGATTGAAAAAAGAATTCAGAAGAAATATTGTGAAAATTCTTTTAAAATAAGTAGCCTAATTTGTCAAGATTATGGCAAGTTCACTTTTATCAGAAAAGGAAGACATGGTTAACAAATAGTAGAGAATAAAAACAGCCAAAGTGTACTAATACCAGTGATAGCAAAATAACTACATAAACATAGTAACATTAGAATGGAAGCAGTATAAATAGCCATCATTCATTGAACACTTATGGAAGACACTCAATTGAATTATATGTTTTATAGCATTTAATTATCAAACATAAGGAGAAGATTTTATGTTTGTTTCATTGATAAAAAACCCAAAGTTTAGAGAAAGTAGTAGGTTAGAAAATTGGGAAAGACCTTCCTTGTGTGCTCTAAGAAATTTGGAGACTAATCTCTGGAAATATGGAACAAACAAGAGATCAATGTTGTTTTTTTAGTTATAGTAGTAGTATTATTATTATTAAAGAGAGAAGGAATAGGGTGAAATTTGTTTTTAAATAAAATAACTTAGTGACAACATAGAGAATATACCTGGCAATGAAATTGAGAGATCACTGGTGATGTAGCCAACACAGTGTCCTGATTAGTAATTTACATTAAAGATGGTAAGATTCTAAAGCATGAGTTTTATATATTATTTACCTCTGAAATCTCAGGACTTATCCCAGATCCAGGCAACAAAATTTAATATACATTTTTCTGAGTTCAGCAGAATTGAATAAAGGTCTAGAAAAGTAAAATGTTCAGAGGCAAAAGGGAAAATAACTATAACAGCCACTAAGTAGCAGATGCTTATACTTATTTTATAATTAGAAATCAGAGAAATTTTTGAGATCATCATTAAGGCAATTTTAGAGATAATACCACTGAGCTTCATAAACACATTCATTAAATATGAGAATCATCCACCAAATTCATAGTCTACAGGCTTGGCAAGAATGGCTCTAGCCAGCTGGAGTTGTTCACATGGCAGTGGCAGGATTTTGAGAATGAGCAAGAATGTGCAAGGCATGTTGAGGTTAGTCCATAGCAAGTACATCATCACTTCTGGCAAATTCTATTGGTCAAAGAAATCACCAGTTCAGAGTTGGGTAATCAATTCTACCTCTTGATTAGCACATCTGCAAGGCCATATGAAAAGGTGTTTAAATAGAAGAAAAGGTAAAGATTTTGGGGCTATTTTTTTTAAATCAGTCTATCAAAATGGGTGAGTCTTGGAGTTCCTCTTTCTGTCCTTGGATTTCCACTACCTAACATTAGGAGGAGTAGAGGACAGACTTTCCAATGAACTGTTTGTATTTGAGGCAAAGTTGTTCTGAAAATAGTATTCGAGTGAAGTTATCTGAACCATAGGCTCTTCGATACATGAGCCCAGATCTTTTCCAAGTAGCACCTTGTACTTGGAATAGGTCTTGTATAGGTCTGCTAGGAGACTTATATAGTCATACTTGAAAATTTTTGCAATGATAGAGAAATGAATCTACCCAGTTTTTCTGCTACATCATTATAAGCAAGTTACATCACAAAATATGATTAACTGAAAACAAAAAACAAAAACAAACAAAAAGCACATAAAATCCTCTCTGCACCCACCTTCCTCTGGCTTTGAACATCTGCCAAAAGTTTCTCCCTTGATATGGTCCCCACACAAGATCAGATCTTATGACATTAAGGCCTGTTTATTTTACAATGATTCATTTGTTTATCTATTCAACAACTTCTGACTGATAAGATCCAATAATGGGAATTTGTCTCAGCTTAATGAGATTTAAATGAGAAGAATAACATCTATGGATCAGACTAAGTCACTATTGGGATTATATATGTATATCTAAAACCTGATATTCAACTTCCATACTGATTGTTTGCCTGTTTATTTACTGGTGACATAGTGGAGACAGCAACTCTAATAATGCGTTAAGAAGAATAGTCAGAATGATTATTACTTTAGGAATGGTCTGATAGGAGGATTAAACTCAGAAGAGAAAAATTCATAAGAGAGACATTGTAAAGAATGTCAAATTTTGTTGAAAGTAGATATTGGGTGGAATAAAGACTTACTTAATGAAGACCAGAGGGGGCATGGCCAAGAGAGGAGGAGTTTGTCTTTAAAAGAAGTCAGAATGCTTTCTAGAGAGAAATAAAGTAAGAAAGGCTGTGTGAGAATCTACAAATAGTTTTATATAATAAAAAGGATACTTGAAACAGGTTATCACTAATGTCTATAAGCTCAGTAATGCAGAAAATGAGCTCATTTTCTGATAAGTGTTATTTGGGAAGAACGTAAGAGTTTTAGTACAGTTAACTGTGGGAATTTTGAAATGGACTTGTCTGGAGAAAAAATAAAAATAGCAAAACCAGTTAAATCTGATCACCAGGGACCATTTAAATCTGATCAGCATTACTTGCAGTGGACCTGCAGAGCTCATGATACAGATGGCTCATCAACAGTACTGAGCAGTGTCCCAAAACAAGGGGTCAAAATGAAATGGGTTTAGATAACTGTTTAGAAATTTCTGTTTAAGTAAAATTACCCCAGATGCTCTGAGTGTATCATTCAATGCTGCATAAAAGTATCCTGATACTTTACATTACCAAGCGCTTTATGAACACTTTCATTTAGTTATCTTTTTCTCAGCTTGCCTGAAGTTTCCAGTGTGCAAATAACTCTCAGCTGGTTCTTGCAAAGTGCATTAAGTCTTTGTAGTTTAATGCTCTAGGGTGGCATTCAGTCTCTCAGCAGTAATTTACTAAATTGTAGGTTGGGGTGTTATCTCCCTTATCCAGAGAAGTGAACTGGAGCAAAGAATTAAGGGACTCCTCCATATTCAAAAAGCCTACTATAGCACTGTGATAGTAGAACCAGTGAACATAGGACAAGAGTACTACATAAAAAAGAAAAATGGGTTTCCTTTTGATAGTATATTATTTCCAATTGGCTAATAAAAACGAAACTAGCATATAAAAAGCGTGCAATTTTGCTAATTAGATCAGCATGATCTCTGCAGTCTTCTTTAAAAGTGCTCAATACTTTGGGCTATTTAAATCCATTTATCCCTTTTTGGAAGAAACTAAATGGAAAGCATACTTTCAATGGTAGATATAGCTTTCTTTTTATCTAGAACAAAGGATTTCTCTCATACCACACATCTTGTCTTCAAGTAACAGGAATTTATTTTGCATCAGTTCAGGCTATCCTGTCTGCCAAAATGATCCATGTTCAATGACTTTTAAAATGACTGGAACAACTCAATTCAGTTGTGCTTCCCCACTCAGGCTTTTATAAAAGCAGGGAAATTGTTCTAATATTTTGAAAGGCATCTATTAGTATGACTCCATTTAAAGCACTAAGTGGCTTAATGGCATTTTCAGTGCTATGCAAAATATTCTAGTCATGAAAAAAATTTAACTAACTACTAATATGTAGGAGCTCATTAACTTCAAAAGATATGCCTGGCATATAGAAGTCTAGTTTAGCAGCTAGAAAATTTCTGAGTAGCTGGTTCTTTTATTTTCTTAATTTAAATGAAAAAGAATAGAACACATTAAGCATCTAATTGAAAAATAATTTCACTGGAATAAATATGGTATGTAAATGAGAATTAAAGTGTAAAATTTGCAGTATAGATGTAATATAAAATCTTTGGACAAACTGTGTCTAAGAAAACATTTCAATTAAGTTACTATCAATTGCTAAATTAAACATACACTATTCAGATTTGTAGGGAAGTGTCTTTGGATGAGGAGTAATAACTGTAAGCCACATTACAGGCAGGTCTAGCTTTTGCTGTGTAGATTTTTATTGATGTTTTTTCTATCAATACCAAAAGAGGGCTAAAAACACAAATAGCAAAACTAGGCAACTGCAATGAGATTATAGATTGGATACAAAGGAAGCAACTACCTGAAACCTGGCTCCATCTGATTTTTATAGCATTCTGAGAACAGAATATTTCCCAAGATACTTATTTACTTTGAAGAGCAAAAATTGTTAGGAACCAACCTTCATTTGCTTTTCACAAAGATACTGTTTCCTTTACATCAAACAATGCTAACAACCAATTCTGTTCAAAGATAGTATTAAAAAAGAAACCTTTGATCTAGCTTTTGAGTATTATTATAAGTACATCAGACTGCCAAAATTTATAAATTTATTTTCAGCTCACTAAAATCATATAGATTCAATTTCTACTTTTAGTGTATTTCAAAATGGATATTCAGAAACTCACAGGGAAAAAAATAATTTACATAGCTTTTTGTCATTCAGTATGGAAAATAAGGCAATTATCACAGATTTTGGAAGTTTTGTATTACCAGTGTGGATAGTCCTATGTTAGTTTCATAAAAAGCAAAGAAAAAAATAATTTTTAGTAAATACTCTTCAAAAACTGACAACATGAGGAATTTTCAGCTTTTATGTTTGCATTTTTCCTTATATTGTTTAGTTTGCATTAAGCCAAAGAGGAAAAAAAATTACTAAAATGGAGAGTCTTCCATTTTCCTAAATCTGTGACATCAAATATGTCAACTGTGGCGTGAGTGAGTAGACAAAAAGGAAAAGAAGCAAAACCTAAGGGTACAATACTGATAACGAAGTCCCTAAGGAGAGTGAAATTTGTTGTCGTTGTTGCTGTTGCTGTTATTGTTGTTTTTGAAACAGAGTCTCACTCTGTCATTGAGGCTGGAATTCAGAGGCATGATCTTGACTCACTGCAGCCTCTACTTCCAGGGTTTAAGCAATTCTCCTGCCTCAGCCTCCCGAGTAGCTGAGACTATAGGCATGTACAACCATTCCTGGCTAATTTTTGTATTCTTAATGGAGACAGGGTTTTGCCATTTTGGCTAGGATGGTCTCGAACTCTTGGTCTCAGGTGATCCACCCGCCTCGACCTCCCAAAGTGCTGGGGTTACAGGACTGAGCCACCACACCTGGCCAAGAAATTTGTTTTGAATGTTAAACTCTGAGTATAGTTTGGGTTACAGGATTAATATCAGTTTTTTTCTCCCTCTCCTCCTGGAATTCCAGGCAACATGGGCATTACTACGTTTAGATTCAATCAGATTATGTATTCAAGATCTCAGAACACTTCCTAAAAAGTCACAAATTGAGAAGGTGGGGACAAATATCTAAAGTTGAAACTGGTTCCCAGTCGATGTTGACACATTAATTTAAAATATGCCTGAATATAGTCTTGAAAATTTAGTCTTTCTATATGGTAGTTCAATTCACACATTTACCATTTAATCCTATTAGGCTAATTGTCAATAGTTATATAACCAACTGTGTAGAACAAGAAAGTAGTATGTTTCAGTCTCCTCTATTGGAGGTGAAGCTTCTTCTAAACTCCACCCTGCATGATGAAGAATCTTGCATTCCGTCAGTTAAACTCAAAACATATGCAGGATTATACCTCTAAAGATTATAAGCAAAGATTCTTCTGTAACCATTAAATTTCCATAGACATAACCCCATAAGAAGGACCTACTAGATGGAAATAATCTTGCATTACAAAGTTTATTTCAGAATAAGGCTATGCAGAGGAACTGCATTGTTTAACTCTCTTATTCGTTAATGAATATGATATGACATGTAAGCTAATATTGGACTCTTAATAGAGTCTGTACAAATAAAATTAACAATTTACTTACGACTGTCTTGTTATCTGGTGACCAAAGGGAATCAGGTTAGTGATCTCTAATCATCCAAATTTATAGTAAAGCCTTTCATACCAAAGTCATGCCTGCTAGACACTCTCTGATATGGTAGCACTAATTTGTAACAGTGGTTAAGCATAGGAAGTCTAGAAATGATAACTGTATTCAAATCCTTGCTGTATCATTTGCCAGCTGTATGGCTATAACCTAGTTACTTAACTTCTCCGTGCCTCACTTTCCCCATCTATAGAATGAAGATAATAATAATAATAAAACATGCATCTTCTAGGATTGTTGGGGGACTAATTAGTTAAATGTAAGCAAAGAAGAGTAGCTAGTTCAGAGT
Organism: Cacajao melanocephalus; assembly: GCA_963573385.1. Taxonomy (NCBI): domain Eukaryota; kingdom Metazoa; phylum Chordata; class Mammalia; order Primates; family Pitheciidae; genus Cacajao; species Cacajao melanocephalus. The sequence goes on along the minus strand of CAUYLG010000437.1, from coordinate 35,660 downwards.
AACAATATGAAAATCTTCCCTATGATGGGAAAGGCAATTTAGAATAACTGTTACAAACACAGACACTGGAACCAAACTGCCTGGATTCAAATCCTGGTTCTTTATGTACTAGCTATAATAGAGTAACCTTGGAAACATTTACTTAATGTCTATCTGCTTCAATTTACTTACCTTCAAAGTTTGAAAAAATAATAGTAACTAACTCATGTACAGTTTTGTGGAAAGTCAATAGTAACTAACTCATGTAGGGCCTTGTGGAAAGTCAATAAGAAGTTTATGTATAATGACAAGTTGTTACACATAAACTTTGCTGGATGACACTTAGCAAAGATAAAATAGTGTATAAATATCTGACATCATATTTTTAACTGCTGGGGTAAAGATTCCAAAACTGCTTTAATAACATTATATACTGAATATTCAGGAATGTAAAGACTTTATAATCTAGAAGGTAAAGCAGAAATGTTCAGGTTAAGGTTTCCGTAAGTACAATGATTTTATACTAACAATGACAGTTGCTATAATTGCAGAAATGCATGTTGCTTAAGATACTAAACCCAAAAATGTTAATTACAAATATATCTGATATAATTACAAATATAACAAAAATGTTAATTAAAAATATATATACACTTTTACAAAAAGAAAGTAAGCTCAGGGATTGTATGAATGTCAATATGCTGTTTGTGATCATGTACTCTAGTTTTGCAAATGTTGGCATTGAGGGAAACTGGACCATGGGTTCATGGATGTCATTGCACTATTCCTCACAGGTTCATGTGATCTTCCAATGTTCTAAATGAAATTTTCAACTCAAAATATGAACTTTTTCCAAAAATGGAGTTTTCCATGTACTACCTTTCACTACAATATATCAGAAAAATGTGAATGAGACAGAGAATGCAAAAATAAATAAAAAATGACTGAGAGTCTAGAGGAATAACTATTACATAGCTATTTTAAAATATAGTGTATTCATAGAAAATGTGAGGTATCTTAAAGACAACAGATCAAGAAACACTGCTATTGAAAAGACAATTTGTTACTCACAGTTCCCAGGAGGACATGGTATGCCACCAAAATCGGGGAGTGAGAGGGAGTATAGGGCAAATGGGAAGTACCAAAGTCAGTCAGGAGAAGGCATAATGAGAGCAAGGACTATGAGCGAGACCCTGTTCTGTGGTTTCTGCAAGAAGAAACTGGAGAGGCAGAAAAAGCAGGTTTAATATTGGCTAGCCAGAATAATTTCAACAGGCTCTAGGGCATGGTGGCTGTCTTTAGTTTTCTGGTACCTAACCTTGGGGTAATCAGGGCAGGAAAGTAGTGTCCCAGTGACAGCTAGATAAATGAAGTGGTTGGTGTATAGGTTCTGGATTATTTGGCTTATATTTGAAAAGAGCACCCCTAGGAGGAAGACTCCATTAAGTGGGGTCGGTGAGGAGGGGAGATGAGGTGGAAAGAAGCCAAGGGTAGGTGACTCAGACATAGTATTAAGTTGTTCAAAACAAGGAATATCCAGCATATCTATGGAGGGCAGATATTAAAGCATCAAGTTTGCAGAAGCATGAAACATGGTTAATGCAACGTCTGGGTATAGAAGCATATGCTTTCCTGGATGCATAACTAATGCAGGCAGCCAGCATGGGCCAAACATATTAAAAGGAGACAGACCCTTTTACAATGAATCAGTAATTTCTGAATTTCAAGTACGGATCTGGGGCATTTGCAGAGGCAGCAGTTAAGTACTTTTTACTAATACTTACATAACACTCTGATGAATACATTCATTTACATGAATTTGTCCAGGTAATTAGTTTTGTGAATTAATAATGTATGGTATATTTTCACCATTTATAAATTGGCATTCTTTAAAACATCTGATTTATAGAATAAATTTATATAATATTATATTAAGAAGTTTAATGAACCTAAAAAAAATTAACACAAATATTAAATGTTGTGGGTATAGAGTACACAGTGAGGAAGAAACCTGAGCTGCACAACCCATTAGCTTCACCCAAACACAGATGCTTCCTTCCTGTGGGAGCTTCCAAGCATCTTTTAGATGTACTCATTTTTTCCATACAACCTTCAAGTTTTTCCAGACTGCTATTGCATAGGCTGATTTCCATCTTCTCCCAGACTCACACAAAAATCTCATTAGTGTCAGAAGCTTGTTCCTTCCCCTAGTCTGATCTCCAAGAAAAACATATATTTGGTCTTGATGATGGGAAGAAAAAAATCCTCTCAACCTCACCAAGTCATATGCACTCCCTCTTCCTAAAGTCCCATGGGCTACCCCCAGTTCCACAGGAAGACTTTTGAATTTCTTAACCTATTCTCCACCTGAGGCAAACACATTATTTATACCTATGAAATGCTGGTAGGAAAAAGGATTTTTATTCATTTACTGATAATCACTAATTTCTTATACTCTCCTTCAAAGTGCACCCAGCTCTTGTTTCTTGTTTGGGTTTAATCACATGGTCTTAATGCTAAATCATTATTCTCCCATTAAACTGTTTTTCCTTGTTCTGCACGGTAGGAATAGAAACATTGATACCCGCAAGTTATAGAGGTTTTGTGAAGACTATAACATAGGCAAATCACAACACATATTATCTGATAAATATTAAGCACTCAAAATTTAGTTATTATGGCTATGAATTATCTAAAAATTCTAGTTAATTTATATATGGTGCAAGGTTATTTTCTTTCTGTTTCAAGTTATTATGGCATTGATAATATAAAGTAAAAATGAGGAAGTAGATAATTCTAAAAAGCCAGCATAAAAAATATATCCATGATGTATTTAAGAGTCCCCTTTTTTGAAAAACATAAAAAGAAATAAATCCAGAAAAGATAAGAACAATTACTATTTTCTCAGCCATTTCAGCTGAGTATTTACACACATTTTTAGAGAAAATGAACAAAATATTTCTACCAGAATCTACTGCATACTTTTCAGCATGACTACAAATATTATGCATATTTTCCCACAGAGTAAGCATAGTTATTTTAAAAAAGTATTTTTGTCTCTACAAAATTCTGAGATTGTTATTTGAGATGCAGGGTAGAATATGATCTCAATAACAACCTTCTCCTAAATCTAACAATTGACACAAGCAAGAAGTAAACAGCAAGAAAAAATTTAAAAAGGGTCATTACATGAGGTGATGGATATGCTAATTAGCTTAGTCATGGTGATCATTTCACAGCTTGCACATATATAAAAACATCAAGTTGTACCCATCTTAAATATATACAATTCCTATGTGTCAATTATACATTGATACAGCTAAAAATAATTTTTTAAAAAGAAAATCACCATTTGACAATCATCATCGTCATGATTATTGACCAAAAATCATCAATAGATCCTAAAATTGGTAGGTAAAAGTTTGAAGAGAAACAGGATATTAACATAGTCTCAAAGTATATCTCTAAAAATACTCAATTAATATTCATCAATACATTATTAATAAACACAACATACTTTTAAATTAACTTTGCACACTACAATACCTGGGAGATGCCATCTAAATCAATTGGTTACATTTTACCTAAATAAAAACCAGTAACAGGGCAAATTAAATTTGTGTTGCCTTCTGATATAATATACTGAGAAGAATACCAAATCACTTTTTATGCATAAATTTATAAGTCATGAGGAAACATCAGACAAATGCAAATTGAGGGAGAGTCCAAATAACTGACTCGTGCTTTTCAAAAATGTCAAAATTATGAAAGTAAATATTGTTTCAGATTGAAAGAGACTGAAGAGAGGAGACAACTAAATGCAACGGGTGGTCTTGAATGGACTCCAAACCTACAAATGGCATTAATGGCAAAATCATTGTAATTTCAATAGATTTTATGGATTAGATAGATTCCAAAATGTCAATGTTATTTTCCTGAAGTTGAGATTGTGCTGTGGTTGTACAGGGGAGTGTTCTCGTCTTTAGGAAGTACGTGCTGACCTTTGAAGTAGTAAGGAACATCACATCTGCAACTTACTCTCTGATGATTCAGAAATGTTAACAACTGAATGAAGATTATCAAGGAGCTCTTTGAACCATGTTTGCATTTATTACAAATGTAAACTGATCCCAAAATGAAAGGTTAAAAGGGATTTTTAAAAAGAATCAAGGTTAAAAGACAATTTGTTAATAAGTGAGTAGATAAAATAATTTCCTGAGATTTTCTGGGATTGACAAAGCACTACTTCTTACAGCTCAACACAGCACTATATAATTTTTTCATTAAAAAATCTAAATGCAGAATACATAAATCCTGGAAACTTGACCAATAGTTCTTTCTTGAAAAGTCATGCAAAATACAGCCCTAGGAGCACAAACTAGAATTTTAACAGAAGAAGCAGCCCCATTGTAAAAAAATAATAATAAATGAAATGCTAATGTTTGATATATTGGAAATTCCCTTCTTAGAAGACAGCAGGAGATGAGAAACAGAAGGACCATTAACACCCAGAGCTCATTATTCTTAATGATAAAGAGAAATATAGCCACAGTGTAAACCAATGAGAAAGTAACTAAGGCAAGTGGGAAGCAGAAAAAGAGGCATGCTGAGGGTTCCTGGTGAACATCCTTAACCTGTCAGCTCTTACTTAACATAAGCACCAGTTAGAACTTTCACATACATTTCCTTCTTCTTTCAGAAAATGGGAGGTACCACTGGAATAGAGGAAAGAGGATGAGAATTCAAGTGGCATCTATTTGAGGGATGTTGCTGTATTTGAGGAACCTTTGAAGCCCAAAAGTGTTCCAGAAGACAGTGAATGAATGAGTATCTAGTGCTGATGAAAACAGAAATTTTCCAGTAAATATTGGTTCAAACATAAAGGTGGCATAAATTCTCAGGAGTACAGCAATTATAAGCATTTCTTCATATTAAAACAATCACTCAAGGGACAACTTTATTAACCAAATGAAAAGGGGAATCTCAGCAGAATGTCAAGGAATAAGCACCAAGTCCATGTGGAAGAAAAAGTATGTCTAAACAATCATGAGAAATAAGAAATATAATGAAATTTGAAGTTTTACATTTGATAATATAAAAATTAAAACATAATATAAATAGAGAGACAAAGGTAAAGGCATAACGTAAATAAATACAATTTAATCCTAATAGGCTTGTATTGACTTTCACGAAGTCTCATCTAAACTGGCTTAAACAATGACGATAATCAGTGTCTCACATAGCTATAATTTCAGTTAGTGAAGCCTCCACATAGCAATCAGTACTTCAATAACGTCATCAAAGACCCGAGACCTTTTTGACTTTATTCTATGATTGTCAGCATTGACTTACCCTCTGCTTATTATAATAAGTAAGCACCTAGAAGTGATCCAAGCCATGTACCTTGTCCCCTTCACATTTGACAGTAAAGTCAGAGCAAACCACTCCCACAACTATGAAACATTATTCGTTCCTTTCAATGAGATTGAGGTGACATATTTCCCTACTCACTGCTGGGAAAAACAGCAAATGAGAAAGGACTTACAGAGTGCCTACATAAATTGGTTATGAGTAACACATAAATGAGGAACAACAAACTGCAGAAGGCCACAGGAGGGCTCTGAGGAGGAAGGCCTCTTCATGCCTCATGCTCCGGTGAAGGGTGACCTAGGCTCTGTTACCATAAACATTGTGCTCAAGGACGTAAAACCCCTTCTTAGCCCTATGACGTAGCCAGACTTGTAGGCTCTTGTAAGGCCTGTGTTCAATCAGCTGTACATAGATAATAAGTTAAAGATAACCACATGTTCTTGTTTTGTGAAACTCCCAAACCACCGTTATCAATACTTAGGATGATACACCAGTTCCAGCTCACTGATTCAGTTCCAGCTCAATCATTCACTCCACCATCACTCCACCCCACCCTACAGATCAAAGTGATTGTAATCAGTAAATAGTGTGGATCATCAGAGCTCGGGGCCTTCACTGCCTCCACCAAAGTAATAAAGTGATGGCCCCTTGGTCCCACTGTCTTTCTTAATCTGCCTTTTTCTCATTCCTTTGTCGCCACTGAACTCGGGGTACCCATGGGTGATGTAGGGCTGGCTCCCTACATTCTGGTGCCCAGTGTGGGGCTCATGGATTCCCTATGTTCTGGCACCCGATGTGTGGGGCTCATAGATTCCCTACAACTCACTATTAGACTAATAGCTGCCATCAGAAGTAATAGCATTTGCTGATTGACATAGGTAGATTAAGAAGGTCAGTACCTGAGTTCAGACACAATATCCCCAGGGTCAAATTGCTGTACAGAGCAAAGGTATATAGGTGTACAAAACAGAGATCTGTTAGGAAAGCAGAAGGTATAGGGAAATGAAGGATGGGGGATAAAGACTGGGAAGGAAACCCAGAATCTCGGCTCTCCAGTTTTGACTTAACTTTAAGTTTACTTCTGCTTGTTATTGTAAGTAAGCACCTAAGAGTGATCCAAGTCCTGTACCTGTTCCCCCTTACATTTGACAGTAAAGTCAGAGCAAACCTCTCCCACAACCATGAAACATTAATCCTTCCTCTTAAGATGAAGGTGGATAACCAAGAAACAGATTTAACTATATGATTTAAAGTCATAAGTATATTAACCAAATAATAATTTTTACTTTTATTAAGAATTTTACTGAGATCTAGTTGACAGAAATTATATATATTTATGGTGTACAATATGATGTTTTGATATATACATACACTGTGGAAATGATCACCACAGTAAAGCTAACTAACATATTCATCACTTCACATAGTTCTCTTTTACAGGAATAGAATTATTAACTGATATAATGCTACAACAATAAAAAAAACTATTGAATATTCTTACCCAGTGGAGTAACAGACATTAAAAAAAATAAATCTAAACAAAGAGAAAATAAAATGCATCTATTTGCTATGAGAGACATGAATAGAACAGATGACAGAAAAAATAAACTTGGTGGCTGAGGAAAATAAATCCTGGAAAGAGACTTTCCAGGCAAATACTAACAGATTTTAGACAGTTGCAATATTAATATCATACCTTAATTTATGTAAAATATTAAACTACACAAAATGTTTCACTTTATAGCAAAAAAGATTCATCCAGTAATGTGTACAACTGTCACAAATGTATAAACATCAGAAAATATAATCAATAAAATTCACAAATCAAAAGTTCCAGAAGTGCAAGAATATCTTAATATAACAGGAAACAAATAGTAGTAAAATGTACATTAGCACTGTCAGCCAGTGAGCAATCAACTATATTAAAAATAAGTAATGGTTACACCATGTTAACTTAAAGTAGATCAAAGACTTAAATGCAAGAGCTAGATTGGAAAAAACATTTGTAAAAGATATGACTGACAGAAATAGAGTTGCATTCCTGATTTGTAAAAAGTGTACACAAATGAATCAGAAACATATAAACAAATTAAGAAACAGGAAAAGGACACCAGGAATAGTATATAAATAAATATAAATGGCCAAACAATTACATATTATTTTTTATCTAAGAGATTAGATGGTATTCTATTTCATCAATGAAGTATGTAAATGGGCATTCATATTCATATGAGCATTTGGTATGGTAAAAGATTAGTGCAAATTTTCCAGAAAACATTGTGTTGTCAAAATATAAAATGGTCTCTTTGAATAAGCATCACATTGCTAATGTAAATACCTTAAAGATACAATTACAAGTTTGCTAAAGAAAAAGAAGAAGCAAGAATGCTATTAGACTCAGACACATAAGCAGAAAAGAAAGCTCTTCCCCACCAATGGAATTCCAGCAAATAAATTCAGCTATATATTTTTAAATGAAGTGGCTGGGTGTTTACTGACAACAAAATACTTTTTTGTAGGTTAGAGAAAATTCCAAGATGCATAACTACTTATAGAACCTGATCCTTTTGCAGTAAATAATATAATAATATGTAAATTGATGTACATGTGAGAATTTGATGTACTTTGTGCATGATGCGTGTACATGTGTGTCTATGGGTATGTGGAAATTGAGAAAACAACCATACAAAGAGACAATACCCTGAGAAGAACAAGACAAACCATAACCCAAACTCATTCAAAAAGAATCTAAAATTCAGAATCAAAAATAATTACATGAAGTTCAGCTGTTAAGGAATGTGCAGAAAATTTTTTTTTACCTTATATGCCTTTATTAGAAATTTTTTTAGGATTGAAAACTAAACTGATTAAATATTAAACTCAATAAGTTTGAAACGTGATAAAAGAAAGAAGAAGAAAGGCTTATAAGGTAAAAGAGAAATTAAGGAAATAGAAAACAAAGAAGATGGTGTAGATTGCATCATGAATAAAAAAAAATTATGACTATTTATTTAGCACCTCTTAACTTCCAAGTACTGCACGCCAGGTGCTAGGGAGATGTCTCTTTTTTGTTTTGTTTTGTTTTGTTTCATTTTGTTTTCTTTTTTCCTTCAACTTTTACTGTAAGTTCAAGGGTACATGTGCAGGATGTGCAGGTTTTTTACGTAGGTAAACGTGTGCCATGGTGGTTTGCTGCACAGATCATCCCCTCACCTAGATATTAAGCCCAGCATGCATTAACTATTCTTCCTGATGCTCTCCTTCCCTCTGACACTGCCCCCCGCTACCACTGGCCCCAGTATGTGCTGTTTCCCCAACACATGTCCATGTGGTCTCATCATTCAGCTCCCCCTTACAAGTGAGAACATGTGGTCTTTGGTTTTCTGATCCTGTGTTAGTTTGCTGAGGATAATGCCATCCAGCTCCATCCACGTTTCTGCAAAGAACATGATCTAATTACTTTTTATGGCTGCATAGTATTCCATGGTATATATACCACATTGTCTTTATCCAGTCTAACACCAGTGAGCATTTAGGTTGATTCCATGTCTTTGCTATTGTGAATAGTGCTACAATGACCATACGCATGCATGTATCTTAATAGTAGAATGATTTATACTATTTTGGGTATACATAGTAATGTGATTGCTGCGTCAAATGGTATTTCTGCCTCTAGGTTGTTGAGGAATCACCACACCATCTTCCACAATAGTTGAACTAATTTACTCTCCCACCAATCATGTAAAAGCATTCGTTTTTCTCCACAACCTCACCAGCACCTGTTGTTTTTTGACTTTATAATAATCACCATTCTGACTGGCATGAGATGGTATTTCACTGTGATTTTGATTTGCATTTCTCTAATGATCAGTGATGTTGAGCTTTTTTTTAATGTTTGTTGGCCATATGTATGACTTCTTTTAAGAAGTATCTTTTCATGTCCTTTGCTGACTTTTTAATGGATTTTTTTTTCTTGTAAAAATATTTAAGTTCCTTGTAGACTATGCATATTAGAACTTTGTAAACTCTGGGCTTCCCCATAGCAATAAATAGGCAGGAGTAAGGGGTGTGTTTAAAGGCAATATTTTCTAGACTTCAAAGGGAGGGGACCCCAAATGACATTTTCCCACTCTACATCAATTTATATTGAAGTTTTTTTGTGTGTGCTGTAATTAGATAAATTATTTGGCTTATATTCAAAGTTTCCTCTTTCTTATAACCTTTACCTATAGTTATCCCCATTGGCACCAGCAAAAAACATTATACTCATTGCCCTTTACTCACAGGCTTCTCTGTCTTTGAAAGATTTTTTTTTTGTTGTTACCTACTGTCATTAAATTCTGTCCTTCTCTGAAACCCAGCTTAAGCCTTAATCACTGTATAACCTTCAGTAGAAGTAAACAATTCTCTTCACCTTTCTATGGCTTAGAATATTTTTTTAATAAAGGGATTGAATTTTACATCTCTTAGTTTCAAACTTCCATATTATTAAACCTCAGTCTTATCAATTCATCTCTCCAGCCCATGCCCAATATGTGAAAGTGCACTGTACCTTTTCTAGCAAATAGAATAATTTTGAGATTAAGTCCTACATAAACTTGCCTAATTGTCAAAGATTGAAAAAGAAAAATGTAAAATAATATTTTTTATTTTTTATATCAAAATATTTTCTTGTTGCTTAATAAATGCTTGAAATATTCCTTAAGTAACATAGTAGCAATCACACACACACAGAGAATTATAATTCCACTAGACAACAAAACAATTTTGAAATGCTTTCTAAATTGAAATAAAAAACAGAAGACACTGAAATACACTACCAGTAGTGAATTGTGTGTATATGTGCTTACGTGCCCCCACGATGTTTTTAGATATTCCAATTTTTTCCTCTGCTACAAATTTATTCCACTGGCATTTCTTTCAATTTGCAAGTCCAGTTAAATCCATATCTCTGCATGTAAGCACCAGAAAACTTAGTATTAATTATGTTAGAAAATCATAAATCAGTATCGATTTTCTAAATTACACTAATTCAACAGAAGGAGCTGAAATTTAAAAACTCACTTCATAATTTTATTTTGTCATTGGGAGACATTATCTGAAATGAAAATTAGAGCCTAATAATTCTTTTAGGCTAATTCCAGATACTAACAATAGTATATTTTTATTGTTCCAAAGAAAATTCCCATATACAAGATAAGAGAGGGTAAAAGTAGTTGGTAATATAAAAGAACATTCACAGAGTTTTGGGGTGTTACTACCCAACTTAAGGACGTGATTAAGATGTCAATAATGTTACATAAGTTTATACCCACAGTTGTAAAATATAGGGTATCTAAAAGGTAAAATAAAGAATAAGTGACTAATGAAGAAAACCCTGTGCTTATAAAATAATAATAACCACAATATGTATAAATGAACAAAATAATTCCAGGAATATACAAAAACTGAATATACACAAAATTCTAAAAAAGTGGTTAATGATTGTCAGAGACATCAAAAATAAGAATATTGGGCAATAGTATGTTTTACTGAGAAATAAGTACTACCATCTTATCTTACATATTACATAGAATATTCTTCATATATTAAGGCTATGAAAAATAAAATTACAATTCTGAAATCACTAGTTATAATAGTAAAATTAAATATGTCCACTTTTAAGGAGGTTTCTTCTCAAAATCACCCCTGAGAAAGTTACATATGTATGACTTCTTAAAACTCTGTAAAATTACAAAACTCCTTTTGAACTATTTAATTCTGAACATCAAAGTACTGATTGAGAGAGATATACCTTCAAGCAATGTGAATTTGGGATAATTAAAAGGTCATCAAACACACCGGTTTTTAAAAAGAAAAAGAAATGAAACACAAATTTACTCATTTTTCAGAGTAAATTGCAGGCATAGTGTTTTGTAGATCAACTGCTTATTCTAAAAAGCAGTGAAGTATAAGTGGTTATCTTATATGGGGTATAAGTAGAAAACTATAAAAGAAATGACAAAAACTGTTCATAGTAATACAAATACATTTCTGTGCCTTGAGGCCAGATTTTCAGAGACTCCAATGTACATGAACTTTGAAAGCGCTGTGATTTTGTTTGGACGTTTGTCCCCCCTAAATCTCAGGCTGAAATGTGATTCCCAATGTTGGAGGTGGAGCCTGGTGGGAGGTAAATGGATCATGGCACAGATCTCTCATGAATGGTTTTGCACTATGACTTTGGTGATAAGTGAGTTCTCACTGGGTTCACAGTAGATCTGGTTGTTTAGAAGTCTGAGAATTCCCTCCTCACTCCCACCTTGTTGCTTCCATTCTCACCATGTGACGTGGCCAATTCCCATTTCACATTCTTATAAGCTCCCTAAGTTCCTCACCAGAAGCTGAGCAGATGTGGGTGCCATGCTTATACAGCCTGCAGACCTGTAAGCCAATCTCTTTTCTCTGTAAATTATCCAGCCTCAGATATTCCTTTATAGTAATCCAAGAATGAAATGGTACACACTAGTTTTGTGAATTGGTTGAATAAACCTATTCACAAAATACAGGACTGCAACACAACAGTGTCATAAATTAATATATTACTTTATATTATGTATGCTTGAAGTATTTATAGCTAATTTTATCAATTGAATATTATAAATAGAAATTTAACAATCCCATTGATATCCCAAATGTTTTAATATTCAAGTTGTTAACCAAATAAACATTTTATTGACTCCTCTCTGGAAAATTTAAAGCTGCCTTATACATAAACACAGATACTATGCCTATGGGATTATATTAGGGGCTTCAAGTCTGGTAAAAATTACTTGGACTAAGATAAAAGGTGAAGAAAAATGAGGAGAGCACATTAGTAGCTCAAGCAAAATTATATAATGAATGTTCTCTCATTCAGAAGAGATACCAAATTTATTTTTAAAATATGAATAAAGCAATGATAGGGCACCTACCTTCTGTATCTGCTAGAAATTCTTTCTTTTATAATTTCAACTTTTATTATAGTTTAAAGGGTACATGTGCAGCATATTGCATGGTGCTGAGGCTTGGAGTCCCAGTGATCCCATCACTCAGGCAGTAAGTATAGTACCTAAAGGCAGTTCTTTAGCCCAGGCCCTACTCCCTTCCTCCTCTGCCTAGTGGTCCAGTATCTATTGTACCCACCTTTACATTCACGTGAATTCAATGTTTAGCTCTCATGTATAAGTAAGAACATGCAGTATTTGGTTTTCTGTTCCTGTGTTAGTTTGCTTAGGATAAACCTCACTTAGGAGGTTTAGGAGCCTCCAGCTCCATCCATGTTGCTCCAAATAACATAATTTTGTTTTTTCATGGCTGCATAGTATTCCATGGTATACATGCCCCAGGGGGGGAAAAAAATCTAACCCAGCTGGGCGCGGTGGCTCACACCTGTAATCCCAGAACTTTAAGTGGCTGAGGCGGGCAGATCACGAGGTCAGGAGTTTGAGACCAGCCTGGCCAACATAGCGAAACGCTGTCTCTACTAAAAATACAAAAAATTAGCTGGGCATGGTGGCAGGTTCCTGTAATCCCAGCTACTTGGGAGGCTGAGGCAGGAGAACTGCTTGAAGCCAGGAGGCAGAGGTTGCAGTGAGCCAAGATCGTGCCATTGCACTCCAGCCTGGGCAACAGTGTGAGACTCCATCTCAAAATAAATAAATAAATAAGCTAACCCACTGCTGATGGGCACCTAGGTTGATTTCATGCCTTTGTTATTGTGAATAGTGCTTCAATGAACATACGAGTGCATGTGTCTTTTTGAGAGAATGAATTATTTTCCTTTATGTACCCCAGTAGTGGGTTGCTGGTTTGAATGATAGTTGTTTTAAGTTCTTTGAGAAATTTCAGAGCTGCTTTCCACAGTGGCTGAACCAGTTTGCAGTCCCACCAATAGTGTATAAGTGTTCTCTTTTGTCCTTGGCCTCACCAGCATCTGTTGTGTTTTGACATTTTAGTACTAGACATTCTGACTGGCATGAAATGGTATCTTCTTGTGGTTTTGATGTGCATTTCTCTGATGATTTGTGATATTGAGGATGTTTTCGTATGTTTGTTGGCTGCTTGTATGTTTTGAAAAATGCCTATTCATAACTTTTGTCCACCTTTTAATTTGATTTTTTGTTTGTCAATTTAAGTTCCTTGCAGATTCTGGATATCAGACCTGTTGGTTGCAGTTTGTGAATATTTTATCCATTCTGTAGGCTCTCTGTTTACTATGGGTTTTTTTTTTGTTTTGTTTTTGTTGTTGTTGTTGTTGTTGTTTTTGTGCTGCACAGAATCTCTTTAGTTTCATTAGGTCCCACTTGCCAATTTTCAGTTTTGTTGCAATTCCTTTTGGGGACGTAGTCATAAGTACTTTGCCAAAGCCTAGGTTGAGAAGGGTATTTTCTAGGTTTTCTTCTAAGGTTTTTGATATTAGTACGAGGTCTTACATTTAAATCTTTAACACATCTTGAGTTAATTTTTATATATGGTGAGAGTTAGGGGTACAGTTTCATTCTTTTGCATATGATTAGCCAGTTATCCCGGCACCACTTATTGAATAAGGAGTCTTTTCCTCATTGCTTATTTTTGTCAAAGATCAGTTGGTTGTAGAAGTGCAGCTTTGTTTTTGTTTTGATCATATGGTTGTAGACATGCAAAACAAATTCTGTTTCACTGGTACATATCTGTTTTTGCTCCAGTACCAGGCTGTTTTGGGTAGTAGAGCCTTATCATAGAATTTGAAATCAGGAAATGTGATGCCTCCAGCTTTGTGTTGTTTGCTTGTTTGTTTACAATTGTTCTGGCCATTCAGGCTCATGTTTTGGTTCCAAATAAATCTTAGAATAGATATTTCTAATGAGAAAAATGACATTGGTATTTTGATAGGGATAGCACTGAATCTGTTAATTGCTTTGGGCGTTACAGCCACTTTAACGTTATTGATTCTTCCAATCTATGAGCATGAAATATTTTTCCATTTATTTGTTTCTTCTCTGACTTATTTCATCTACTAGATATCCTACTTGGCTAAAGATATCACTTTTGTTAAGTTCTGAACAGAGATACATGTCTTTATGAAGGTTAAAAGTACCACGAAAAACTACCACGAGATATCTCATCCTCACTAATTAATATTATTGCCTTTTTGATTGATATTTAGTACTTCTATAAACCATAAAAATAGATATACATGTTTAACTGTTAATATTCTTACTTGAATAACAAAGCCATATGGTGACAATACTACTTTTTCCCATTTCCCCAAATTTACGCTGCTTCCATATACGTATGTGTGTTTGTATGTATCAGTATCTAAATACTTCATGTGTGCATACAGTGTATATAGGCTAGTGTGTAGTATATACTACATACTATAGTAGATAGTATGTAGACAAGTATGTTTACCCTTTATATATCATATGATATATATGTATACATATACATTTTTATGTGTATATATGTAGACAGACCCAACAATCATATGTCTTTGATAGCCATGTTAGAATATTTAACATTTTAATATGTATATGTTTAATTTAATCTTTAAAGGCAGATTTACTTAATCCCAAGAGAAAAATCTAAAGAAAAATAAGTTTAGCCATATGAAACTGTCATTTTAATGAACAGAACTTTACTTTAGACTAGCCTGGGTTTTAGAACTAAATCTAGCACTTAAAAGCTATAAAAAATAAAAAATTTCTTAATCTCTATGTGTATACTTGTCTGGAATTAAAACTCAAGATAAGTAATCCATTGAAGGGTGTTATGAGGATTTGAGTGAGATGTAAGGAGGGCTCTAATTTAATAGCTTCAATAACTTTAATAACTGGAAGGATATAATTGACAGAAGTTCTAGAGAATAAAACTAGTGCCCAATTTGGAAGCCAAGTCAGATAACTGTATGTTACAGAAAGACTTGTTTTTTGTTTTTTTTAACAATCAAAGCTCTCTAAAAAATGAATTGCAATCTCTTGAAGCAACGGCTGTTCTATCACTCGGCATATTCAAACACAAATTCTTTTTGTAATGTACTTATAGAAAATTACAGAATACATCACATATATGGCCCTATCTGCATACCCTTGCATAGGATACATATATGACCCAGTCGAGTAGCTCTGGTGCAGATAACACTAGTTAGGGAGTTATGCTCTGCTTTCCTTTTGGCCAAAAAGTCTATGTTTCTGGGGCAGAATATCAGGTCTAATTTACCAATTAGCAACAGGTCAAGAGAGCTGGGAGAGATATCAAGCCCCACATTTGTATTTGGGCAGAAATACAACCATGAAAAGTGGCTCAAAGAATGTCTCCTATTCTGACCAATTACATTGGCCACATCTCCTAACTAGAAAAGGAACTAGTAAGTATGGAATGGAGAATGAAAAATAGTGCAAACATAAAAAGAAATGTACTTTTCTTTACAGGCAGAGGTCAAAATATGAGAGAATCTATTTTTCTTCTACCTCCCCAACACATGCTAATAGCATTCCTATACACAATTTCCAGTCTGCAAGTTCTGACTCTACCTCCTTTATCTCTCACTTAAGAATCTTATCATTGGTTGTTACTGAGAGTATTATAATGATTATAATCCAATACTGCATTAATGTTGCATTAATAGTAATTCAATACTACATTAACATTGCATCAATAGTAACAAAATTTTTGTAACATATGCCTATTAATTCATGGGAAGATATATTATAAAAAATAAGTCATATAAGATTAGAAAAGATGGGTGCAATTTCTCAATCTATTATTTTCTAGTTTCATTATTCTGGCAAGCCTTGAGGGCTTGAGCTTTTTCTTTCTTGCCCTCAAAAAATCATAAAATTCAAAATAACTACCTCACACAGAAAAAGTCTTTTTTTTCCCAACTTTCTCATTGTGTTACCCTAAACTTGTCAATTTACTCAGCTTATAAAATAAGATGATTAAGCTAATCAGTGTTGCCCAAGCTTCCCTGATGATTAGATACATTTAGGAAGCTTGCTGAACATACAGCTTTACAGGCCCCTTCCCTGAAGGTTCTAATCTAATGAGTCTCACGGTTCCTGGGTATCTGCATAACTCACAAGAATATAAGATAATTTCATCACTACTAAAATTTGGGAAACACTTACCTAGGTTGTTTAAAAATACAAATTTCTGGGCGCCACCCCAAATCTGATGACTTAAACTCCAGAGAAGAAGTCTTGCAACCATGCAACCATAATTTTTTTTTTAGATGGAATTTTGCTCTGGTTTCCCAGGCTGGAGAGTAACGGCACAATCTCAGCTCACCCAACATGGAGCAATCTCAGCTCACCGCAACTTCCACCTCCCGGGTTCAAGTGACTCTCTTGCCTCAGCTTCCCAAGTAGCTGGGATTACAGGCATGCGACACCACGCCCAGCTAATTTTGTATTTTTAATAGAGACGGAGTTTCTCCATGTTGGTAAGGCTGGTCTCGAACTCCTGACCTCAGGTGATCTACCCCCTTGGCCTCCCAAAGTGCTGGGATTACAGGCGTGAGCCACTGCACCCGGAGGAACCATCCTTTTAAAAAGTAACACAGATAATCTTTTATGACAACGCATGTTTGAGAAATTATGTTAAGAAACAACAGGACTATTAAAATCTCAGCCAGCTCTAAAATTCTGGGAATGCTATAACAGATTAGATTTTGGACCAGTTTTTATAAGAAACATCCTATTCCAGACATAAAACCCTGTTTCATCTCTCAGTAACTCAGATTACTCTCAATATGTGGAAAATACAATATCCAATAAAGGGAGAAAGACCTTTTCGCATGTCCTGTCATTTTCTGATTAGGGAGAGGCTAAAGATAATACCTTGGCATGGTTTCTTTTTCCTTTTCTAATAGGCATATTTATCTTTTATGTACTGCTTTTATTGATTCTTCTTCCTGAAAATACTAATCAGTTAATCAAATCTGAGGTGAATCCATACATTCACCTGTTAACTACTCAGTGCAGACTATACTCAGTGATTTATTTCGTCTAGTTGTTCATTACACAGAATAGACATCATTTTTATGTGGATTATACATTGGGCTTCATTGGCTTACATGAAACTCTACTAACTCTTCTAAGATCATGACTTAAAAATGTTGTAAAATGAAATTGCCACTTGTTTTCACTTAAAATGCATATAGGTATATCGATATAATCGGCATATAGGCTTAACAGTATGGAATATAGTTTCCCCAAACACATTCATAAGGTACTGTAATTTTAGCTCCCCTTCTTCATCTATCTAACTCCTTCAACATTTAACTCAAGATTCATCCAGTTTAATTTGGATGTTCCACTTATACACACATATAACACCCTATGCTTCATTTCATCACATATGGCATAAAAATAGAATCATTAAGTTAGTCATATCCAATACTTTTTAAGAGTGAAGACTATGCAATTTTAAAATATAAATTATGCAAATATAATGTGGTACTTGCAAAATACAATAGCAGATGCTTAGTAAGTATTTGATGAACAAATATATGATTGCTCACAATGATGACTAGTTTACTAATAAATTGAATTATACAGTCTTATACTTACTAAATTATGCCTATAAACTAGAAAATGTTCAACTGAGTATTTGAAATGTCCAGGAACAAACGTTGCATTTTAGACACACATGTAAAATTGTTCAACAAATGTTTTAATCACTCATTAAATACCAGCTATAACTCGTATTTTTGATATTACGAAGATGAGTAATATTCTTAGAGGTCCTATAGGCTGGTAAGAGGAAAAAAATAAGAAAATAAAACATAGAAAAAAAACAAGAAAATAAAATATAATAGAGGTATGTATAGTGTGGAGTTATATAAAGGGACGGTATACTATTAACACACTTTGAGAAATTGTTGCATTAGGACTAGTCAGGAAAAACTTCACAGAGAACGTATTGCTTTAACTTGATCTACAAAGAGAAGATATAAGGGGAACTGAGGGCTAAGGATAAGACATTCCATAAAAAGGTAACAAATGATGAAGAAAAGCATGTTTTATTATAACTGATTTGTTGGATTCAAGGCGTTACAATTAGAAACTGAAGATGAAAAGGACAGCAAAATCATCAAGAAGATGATATTTCTCAAGCCAGACATTTGAACATTTTTTAGTAGATAATGGGAAGTAATCAAAGAGATGTAAGCATGGAACAAATATGACCAGATTTGTATGTGAGAAAGACTACTTTGATAGAAGACTGGAAAATGAACAAAAAGGTTACAAACCTGAGACTGACATATTAATTAGGTAGCTACTTCAATAGTCCTCATAGAAAAGTTTAAGGACATTGTATAAAGGCCATAACATGATCTTTTGGAAGAGAAAAGTTAATTCTTTAGGAATGTAGAATTAACAGAACATGAATACAAATGGAGGTATGATAATAAAAAAATAAATAACATACAATCATATCCACAAAGTTTGATGACTGAATAACCTAAAAAAAAAATGGATTCATTCACCTGTCCAGTAACAAATAAATCTTTAAGAATGCAGATTTTAATCAATAGGAGTTTTATTACTTAGCACAGGTAAGGAAGTATTCCCCAAAGCAGTGTCTCCCTGAGAGATTTTATGGAGCTATGGAGAGGGGAGAGTGTGCATCATCACATGTACAGGATGGGTCCCAGCTGCCTAGACACAGTGAGTCTTTATGCCAGCACATAGGTTGCACATAGGTCACATGTTTGGGTAATGAAGCTATAGTTCCTCTCAGGAAGGAGACTTCAGCATGATAATGAGGAAAGTTCACTCAGGTTCATTGTCAGTTGCTGGGGTCTGTCAGGATCTGGTTCCAACCAACTAGGTGACCACATCTTACAAAGAGTTTTGGAAAGAGTAGTTTACAAGGCAGGAGGCTGTAAAACAGGCTGATTGCTCAGGTTGATTAATTCCTATAGTCCCTGGAAACTCTGCTTGTCTGCTTACAACTGCATAAACAGTGGGGTCATTCCCAAAATCGAAAATAAAAAAGAAGAGCTAGTTTATCCTAGCGTGGGAGTAGAAGTGAAGTAAATGAAGAGTTTTGGTTTTACAAATCTATAGGTACCTGTCAGACTCTTAGGACAAATGTCCTATAAACCCTGGAGCAAACATATTTTTATCTTGGAAGGGTTATTCAAGTTGAAGATATCTATTTTAGACAACCATATAATTAGCAGTTTGTATCAAAATATTGCATTCCCACTGGTGAGACCTTACTGTTTATCCTAAACAATTCTGATATAAATTTTAAAAGCTCACTCCTTCAGAGTCAAAAATGGCTCAGTTTGATTGATAAACCAGAAAGAGAGTTTTCACCAAAAACCTAATCATGCTGGCATCCTGATTTCAGACTTCCCAGATCCTGGGACTATGAAAAATGTTTGTTGTTTAAGTCACCTAGTCTATAATATTTTCTGTAGTAGCCCAAACTCAGACACTTTTAAAGAACTATTTCAAATGTCTTTTCTGCCCATCAAAGTATTTTTTGTCCAGACAGATGATGCGTTTTTTGTCATGAAATACATAATGATTGAATAAAAAATAGCAAACACTATTCTTATATCTAATCTAATGCTTACTATTTATACATATTAGTATTTTCTGTATATGTTTAATAACATTTGCAAATATTTATAAAGTTATATGCTTTAAATATGATATCCAATGTAATTCTCACAACACTGCCATTTTATAGATAAGAAAAATGGCTTTGGAAAGATTACATGAGTTACTCTGAAACTCCTGTTAGTGAGTGCCATGACAAAATTAGATCTCAGGTCTAACTCACAGCCCATGATTCTTATAACTATGCCCTATTACCTTTTAATCATAAGCTTTTTTTTTTTTTTTTTTTTAACAGAAGTGAGTTTGGAACATTAAGATTCCTGAGCATATATTTGTTTGAACATACAAAAATAGCTAAAAGAAATACATACTATTTAAGGTACCTTTTAAAAGTTTGTCAAATAACATATCTCAATAAATAATTTCCTGACTTTGGCAGTTTGATGTTTGATCTAGAAAAAAGACAAAATATTCTATTGTCTTATTTTTCTTTTCCAATCAATCAAAGTAGTATAGCTTTAGCTTCATGATTTATCCTCAAGCAGAAAATTAGTTTTATCAGTTAATACTTTCAACTTTTCTTTAAAAATAAAAGTTTTCAATGCAACACTGTTTGAAGAAAAGGTTGACAACTGAAGATGTCTGGAGGCAAATCAATAATCTGAGAATATTATTAAAAGAGTCTTTATGACTTCTGCAGCACGCATATCTGAAATAATGTAAGAACATCAATGCTTTTTGTCCCTGAATTTTTCCCTCCAAGATATCATACTTTTAACTTTCTTGAAACATGTTGTGAGCTCTTTACTTATTCTGTAATTTGTATCTTTTAAAAAATGTTTATAAAGCTGTGGCAAACTAAATAATTGCTCAATTGTTTTCTAAATGATTAAGAAGAATAATTATTGTATTGTTTAAATATTATAAAAGCAACAAAAAGAAGGTAAATTGGGGCTACTTGCTAACATAAAAATAAGAGCAGCATTTAAAGGTTTATTTCTAGCCTTTAGAAGGATTTTGTATTATTTTTAGTTCTACTTCATTTAAAATAAATACCCATCTGTTATTTTCTTTCCAGTTCTTCACACAATTGAGACTGACCCCATATTTACACTATCATCTTTCCAATAGATATGCTGAAATGGAACTCTGGCTGAAAGAGTGAATCATTTGGGTATAGGAAGGTACTATATATCATTTATCATCACCACAAAATCTTCCAATTTTCTTCCCAATAACATTTTTTCTCAATTTTTTTAGCTCTTCTGTCAGTAAGACTTAGCCTAAAGATGACGGGTGATGCAACATCTGTGGATCTCATTATCTTTAGGTTTTCTAACAAAAGTCAAAGAATAATGAGAAAGACAAAGGGAGTCAACCGAACAAATGTAATACTGTGAAACTAATTATTCACTGACTGGCCACAGCCATGTTAATGTATTCTTTGGAGGGAATTTCTGTTAAGAGTGAATACATACATTGCATGGAAAGAATAAAACTTGACTTAGGGGGAACAACAGTGCTTCCTGCGACTTCAAGACAGGCAATGCAGACAAAAAGTATGATGTACTACAAAGGGTAGCTGCTCCTGTACCATGTAATGGTAGGTATCAGTGCAAATGGGGCCAGCAGCAAAAGGCTGACATCTGGCACCTATGACAACGCCCCAACCACATTTTCCAGCAGAACCAAGTTCATAAAGAAAATTATATTCATGAGTATTTTAGACAGTCCTGTTTGTCTTCTGACATCCATGTGTTTTAAATCACAAACCAGGCTTCTTCTATTGTCTTTGAGAGGGATTTGTCTTTATCATTTGTGATAGTATTGCTGTCAGGACAGGGAATTTCTCAACTAATGCATTCATTTACACTATTTTAATAATTTCTTTCTGGTTTTTAATATATACATTGTAATATACACATTTGTATGTATCTGAAATATCTCTCCTTGAGAGCCTTTATTAATTTTTGTATATTGAAATTATTTACATTAAAATAATATTATGCTATTTAGTGTATTTTTCACCTTATTACTGGATTATTGGATAATTGCCATGACTGATTAAGACTTGGGATAGATACAAGGTCAAATTACAGGGCTTTATCTAAAAGAATTCATATCTTAAAGATTAATGTTCTTCAGAAGAAGATCACTCCGGTGTATGCTTTGGAGTCATCTCTGAGAGAGACCTGCAGCAATTCCGATGTGAGTAGGATTTCTGCTCTTAGCCATCTGGAAAGATGTAGGGGTGGGTGAGCAACTTCTCCAAGCTTCCTCTGATTCACAGTGAGGAGAAGGTAGCTTTAGACACACAGAAATGGTAGGGTTTAGGGGCAGCTAGAGTCTAGTACAGTTGTGTGGGGTCTTCTAGAGAGCTGTGTGAACAAGCGCTAATATAAAACCATAAAGGCAGAGTCTCTTCCACAGGGCCACCGTGAGATATCAATGTCAGTGACCCTTCTGAAGTGATCACTATGACATGGTTAGAAAAGGAGAGGTTAAAAAGAAACACCAAATGACTTGTTCAGTAGCACACATGCAGCAAAACCTGTGAAACTCCCAGAAGCAATGAGGAGACCTTTTTCAGGAAACTAATTTCCAACAAGTAGATATACAGAAGCTTGATCTTTTACAAAAAGTAAAAAGGAAGAAGTTGACCCTATATTTCCTATGAAAAAGTAGAGTTTATTTTGTTCAGGCTTTTCCCCAAAGTAGGTACCATATTACTACTAACTTTGGAAAACTGATTGGTTTAGCGTTCCTTGTAAGTACAGGTTTAACAAGTTCATCACATTGTTCTTATGTGACCAGTCTGATAACTACCTATTAACCAGCAGTTGAAAACTCCTATAAAGTATTTACTATTGAAATAGAAAACTATTCAAATGCATATAGAATCTTTCATTTGAGTGTTTATTGTGCCCAAGTAAACTTTATGTCAAATAGAGATCAACTTTGATCACTCAACTTGCCATTTAGAGTAAAACTTTATGTATGTTAATACACAAGAAAGAAAAACAATATTACATGTGAAAATGTTACATATGTATCTATCATAACATCAACAGTTACACTGATGTAAAAATTAGAATGGGGTGAATAATAAACTAGTAAAATCCAATTTATATATACGAATATTTTCTATACTTATTAAGGATATTATTCTTTATTTTCTAAAGTTTTCATTTAAAAATAACAGCTTATAAAAAAGGAAGGTTAAAAAAAAGTTTGGGATGCAAAGTGCTCTTCAAAATTTTGTGCACATTTCAATAAAAATTTTATTATTCAAATATGGATAGAACACTTAACTAAAGATAATTGTTTGTCAAAAATAGAATATTTTAGACATCTTTCTTTTATTTAAAGAAGAAAGTATGATTTCTGATTTCATCAGAGTGAAATAAAGATTTACACTGTCACAACAGTTACATGATTTTCAAAAAGTGCATTCTTCAGTAAACGATACTTGTCTAAAACATTCATACTTTGATAATTAACAACTGGTTTTGAAATGTATAATAAACAACAGAAGTTATCACTTTAAAACTCTGGCCTTCACTTTCTCTTGTGAACATTTCTGACAATTTTGAATCTGACACACAGAGATTTATTTAAGATGATGCTAAATAAACCAATGCTAAGTACAATTTTTTAAAAAATCCATGGATGACTGGGTCATGTTGTTGGGGCTGCATTTGCCACTTTTCCAAAGAAGACAAAGTATGATTATCAACATCAAATTTCTCTTTGAGGAAGAAAAAAAATGAGACCATTGGCTAAATAAAAATGTAGTTACTGGCACACTTTTTGGCTTTATGAATTGCAATAGAGAAATTCATGTGAGAAAAATATGAGATTTCTTTATGTTTTTATAAACAAGCTTAGCTTTTTACCTTCATATTAGTAGAAAATCAACCAGATTCTTACATTAAGCACACTCACTCCTTAAACTCACTGGGTCTTGCCAAGGTTCTGGAATCTCAAAGAGTATCAAGTCTTTGAGAAGGGGCCTACTTTTTCCTTATTCATCCATGCACACATGTCATTAGGTCACAGCTAAGAAATACTGATTCACATTAAAATTGGTACCTTCAGATGCAGCAGCTTGAAAGCTTCCTTGCCACACCAGGGGAACTGGAATCTTTTACAACGTTAAGAACCCTAGCACTTGTAGTCCCACCTTTCTGAACACATGATGGAAGCAGCTTTGTCTCAGCCAAGCATCTTTGGATGTTTTCGGAAAAGTAATCAAGTTTTCACTATTCAGGACACCAGAAAACTTTCTTCTACCTATTCTGGGGGAATCTGCTCATGTAGAAGAAATACTTTTCTCTGTCAAACTCTATTCATCTGTTTTAGTCCATCTCATGCTGCTATGAAGAAATACCCAAGACTGGGTAATTTAAAAGGAAAGAGGTTTGATTGATTCACAGTTCCATATAGCTGGGGAGCCATCAGAAAACTTACAATCATGGTAGAAGGCACCTCTTCATAGAGCAGCAGGAGAGAGAATGAGAACCAAGTGAATGGAAAATCCCCTTATGAAATCATCAGATCTTGTCTGAAATCACTATCACGAGAACAGTATGATTCAGTATCTCCACCTGGTCCCTTCCACAGCATATGAGGATTATGGGAACTGCAATTCAAGATGAGATTTGGGTGAGGACACAGACAAACCAAATCATCATCTCAAAAGGCTTCCATTAGGGGCAAACAAGCTGGTTAAGTTTTTAAAGTGGCTTCTGCTTTCAGACCAATCGAACACTTTCTCTGAGGAAATAAGGCACAACATTTATCTTACTGAATGAGCAGCAATAGAAGAAAAAAAGCAGAAAAGTAATAAATATCTAAAATGAAAATCAATGACATGTTCAAAATATTTTTATTCAGGTTTTAAATTTCAAATATGAGATCAATATCATTAGTCATTCGGAAAATACAACTTAAAAATCAGTGAAATACCACTATTAGAATTGTTTATACTAAGAATGAGACTGAGTGTGGTGATGCATGTCTGTAATACTAGCACTTTGGGAGACTGAGGTAGGAGGATCACTTGAGCCCAAGACTGCAAGACCACCCTGGGCAACACAGTGAGACCCCATTTCTGAAAAATTTATATTAAAAGATAATAAAATGAGAAAAAAATAATACCGAGAGCTGGTGAGAACGCAGAGCAACTGCAACTCTCATAAACTGTTGGTGAAAACTTTTAAAAAACTGCACAGCAATTTTAGAAAACAGTTCAGAATTTACTTACCCAAAGCCACATCACTCTCAATCTTGAATATGTACTCCAGTGAAATGAAAGCCTATGTTCACACACAAACCTGCACACAGATATTTATAGTGGCCTTACTCATAATCACAAAAGACTGAAAAAAACTCAGATGTTCTTCGTTTTGGGAATGAATAAATAAACTGGAAACCATACACTGGAACACTAAACTTAAAGTAATGAAGTACTGATATAAACAATAGCATAGATAGACCTCAAAAACGATGTTTAGTAAAAGAAAGCAGGCTCAAAATGCTACATATTTTATAATTACATTTACAATTATAATGACATTCTACAAAATCCAAAACTATAGGAAAATAAAATGGTCAGTGATTAACAGGGACCAAATGAGGAAAGGGACTAACTACCAAGATTAGAGTAGCACATACTAAAAAGAATGGATTTTATTGCATGTACATTGCATTTTATTAAAATGAGAACATTTTTAGTTATGACAATATTATCAGAAACAATAAAAGTACTTCTGATTGGTTTCAAGAACATTTCTATATTAATGATAATTTGATCCAGCTTCTCAAAAGTTAAGGCAAACTTATGAAATGTTACTAAGCATTTAGAGTCAGGAAAAAGGATGCTACAGGTTTGTTTTTTTTTAATTGAGATCTGAGGTATTACATTATAAATATTGTATGCTCTTTCTTTGAATAGGTTGAATTTTTTCTTATAAAATTAATAAATATTTATTTTAATATTTTTTCAAATATGAATAATTCATTGTTTAGAAACCTTACAGAATTTGGAAAAGAAAAAGTAATACATTTAAAGTAAAAAATGACGTTCACTATATAGTGAAAATCAAGGTTAAAACTTTTGGTCTTAAATCTTGAATGTCTTTTCCTTTTTTCTTGTACTTTTGTATTTGTAAATGGATTTTTAAAAAAAGATTTTTATTCATTCCTTTGTCAGATATGATGTTTGAATTGTCTTATAACCATATATATACTATATATGCTCTATATAGCACATATACTACATATTTTCTATAAATAGTACACAGTTATAATTTATATATTTATGTATGTACATATCATAGCAAAAATATTTATTTTGTGATATATTTTCTTACAGCAATAAATTATGAACATATTTTCTAGTTTTCTATAAAATCATGTATTACATTCTCTTACATCTATTTTAGAAATTATATTGGAGCAGAAGTCCTAGTTGTTTTTTTAAATCAAGAAAGAAAATACATTAATGGAAAATGAATGGTGCCTTCTAGAAATACACAAAGTAGGACATAGAATCCATTTATTAACTTTAAAATGAATAAAAATTGTTATGAAAATTAAGACTAAGAGGGTTTCAGTCTCACAGAATATGTTCTTTGCTACCATCTGAAGAGCTCAGTGACTATTTTGCTTTAATCTAGTTAGAAGATTTAAAAGCACATAAATATTACAAACAGGAGAACAAGAAGGAAAGAAAGAGAAAGGATAGCAGGCAGGCAGGAAGAGAGGAAGAAAGAAAGGAGGGAGGAAATTCCCTAGTATCAAAAACCTATGTGAATTTTTTTTGAAGCCATCCACCTAAAACCCAGGGAAGATCTCAAATGCTGGAAAAGTAAGGTTTAAGAAATTAGGCTGGGCGTGGTGGCTCACACCTGTAATCTCAGCACTTTGAGAGGCTGAAGCAGGCAGATCACCTGAGGTCACAAGTTCAACACCAACCTGGCCAATATGGCAAAACCCCATCAATACTAAACAATACAAAAATTAGCTGGGTGTGGTGGTGGGCCCCGGTAATCTAAGCTACTCAGGACAGGAGACTGAAGCAGGAATTGCTTGAACCTGAGAGGCGGAGGTTGCAGTGAGACGAGATTGTGCCACTGCACTCCAGCCTGGGTGACAGTGAAACTCCACCTCAAAAAAAAAAAAAAGGAAATTAAACAATTTTATTCTCATGGTTAGTATTTGTTAAGATCTTGGATAACTGAATTTTACTCTGCTTAAACAAACACTGGTCAAATTCAATATACTATTAGTTACTGTCTCGGGCATAAGCACCATATAGGTAAAATTGAACAAGATATTTGTTTTTATTTTCCATTAGTAATATTTTGGTGATAAAAATAATTATTAAATAAACATAAGAAATCAAGACATCTTAAATCATTTAAATTTAATGAATAAGAAAATTATAGAGGTGATCCAAATAGACATTAATTTATAGACATATTAATATCATTATAATTCTATTCAATTTATCAGCTGAATCATAAACCAAATTTTGTCCTCTTAATTGGCTATGACTAAACTTAAACATCAACTGTGACACGATTAACTCATCAAATGGACATATTGTTGTGTATACATGTATAATAACATGTTAGTCAACACACTGCATATTCAGTGGTGGTCCCATTAAATTATTACCCCATATTTTCACTGTATTTCCATGTTTACATATGTTTAGATACATAAATACTTACATTGTGTTATGATTGTCTACAGCATTCAGTACAGTAGCATGCTGTACCAGTTTGTAACCTAGGAGCAATAAGCTATATCATATATCCTGGGAGTGTAGTAGGCTATGTAATCTAGAGTTGTGTAAGTACATTCTTTGATGTTTAAAAAATAAAATTGCCTAATACATTTTTAACTGATGTTTTAAAGTTAAAAAAAATTGCTAAATGATGCATTTCTCAGAAAATATGCATTTCTCAGAATGTATCCCCATCATTGACACGACTGTATACTTTAATCCTATACAATCTTTAAAAAGTTTTTAACTGTATTTGTAAATATGTTCTTTCATAAGTTTCTTAAATTGTATTCAATGTCCATTTGCTAGCAGAAAAACAGGATAATTTTGTTGTACTTTGTACCTTTTATGGAATCACTGATACCCTTTATTTAAAGTTTATACTATTTGTGACCAGGCATGGTGGCTCAGGCCTGTAATCCCAGCATTTTGGGAGGCGGAAGCAAGTGGATTACTTGAGGCCAAGAGTTCAAGACCAGCCTGGCCAACATGGCAAAACCCCATTTCTACAAAAATTAGCAGGGTGTGGTGCCACCTGCCTGCAATCCTGGCTACTCAGGAGGCTGAGGCAGGAGAATCACTTGAACCTGGGTGGTGGAGGTTGCAGTGAACCAAGATCATGCCACTGCACTCCAGCCTGGGTGACAGAGCAAGACTCTATCTCAAAAACCTTTGAAAATAAAAAGTCAAAATCCCAATGGGCTATCACTTCCCACCTCCTAAAATGGCTAAAATAAATAAATAAGTAAAGTTTATACTATTTCTTCATCCTGCATAATCTTTCAGAAACAATTACAAATGATTAAGTCAATTTATTGATTTTCTTCCTATGAGTATCCTGCTTTTTAAATTTGCATATGCTCAAATACTCCAAGTATTCTTTAACCTGTTTTTTATAATAGCTGGCAAGAGTTTAATTATATTTTCATTACATAGATTTCTCTTCTTTGCGTTCTTATTCAAGGAAGATATAAAACACTAAGAATTAGTCATTTTAATATTGTCATTGTGTTCATGAATCTCCTCACTTAATAGCCAGGCTATTTCTCACTTCTGCAAAGTAAAACTTTCAAAGTTGTTAATTATTCTTATTTATTTTGTTTTGTTTTCTTTATCTTTTGACAGAGAAAATTGATAGATATGCATTTATTTCATTTTGTCATCTTTAGATTTCCCACAGTCACCATGGCAATATTCTGTATTAACCAATAATTCTTAAGTAATTTCACCAAAATCTATGACAATACTATCAATCTAGTAACCCCATAAGTAACATTTGTATCTCATCAAAAATGCACTAAGTAGGACTCCAGATAAAGACGGCGAATAGGAGGCAGGACAAGTTTGCAGCTCCCACTTGGATGCACAGAGCAGTGTGTGGAGTCTCACATTGTCAACTTTGCCTCCAAGAACTACCACAGGAACATACCAGGAAAGCTGAGAGAATCCACAGACCCTCTGTATGAAATGTATCACTGCTGCCGGCTCCCTGAGTTGCCAAAAAAACTGAATCTCCTTGCTTTCTCAACAGGGAGGCTCATGGTCTGGAGCAAGTTCTCAGCCCTGGTCACTGGCTGCCTGGAAATACACTTGATGCTGTTGGCAGGCCACGGTGGGAGTGATGCTCGCCTTTAGGAATGTTGGCTGCATGGGAGCCGAGCAAGGCCAGGGACTGCTGGCTTTCTCCCACTTCCCTGGTGACCTATATGACTTGGCAGAGGCAGCCATAATCCCCTGGGAACATAGCTCCATTGGATTAGGAACCACATCTTCACCTCCCACAGAAGCCACAGCTAGCCCCACCCAAGGAGATGCAGAGCTCAGACATGCCTATCCCTGCCCCAACCTGGTGGTCTTTTATTACCCATCTGGTAGCTGAAGACAAAGGTCATAATCTCCTGGGAACTCTATGGCCCCGCCCACCACCTGAGAATCCTAGTGCAAGTCTGCATCCTCCCTATAGGATTGCAGCTGATACACTCTTGAAAGTGCCACCTCCTGACTGCAGGCCAACCAATGCAAAACCAGTGCACTATATAAAAACATAACCAAGGACCCCTACAAAGTCCACTTCACTTCTGCTACCTCCACCAGAGGTAATAAAAGCCATCTATGACAAACCCACAGCCAACCACAATACTGAATGGGGAAAAGTTGAAAGCATTCCCTCTGAAAACTGGAACAAGACAAGAATGCCCACTTTTAGTACTTCGATTAAAGACAGTACTGAAAGTCCTAGCCAAAGCAATCAGAAAAGAGAAAGAAATAAAGGGCATCCAAATCTGTAACAGGGAAGTCAACCTGTTGCTATCTGCTGACGATATGACTGTATACCTAGAAAACCTTAAAGACTCATCCAAAAAGCTCCTAGAACTGGTAAATGAATTCTGCAAAGTTTCTGGATACAAAATCAATGTACCCAAATCAGTAGCTCTGCTGGATCCTCATCTCTCACCCTATAAAAAAATCAACTCAAGATGAATCAAAAACTTCAGTCTAAGACTTGAAACTATAAACATTCTAGAAGATAACATTAGAAAAGCCATTATAGACATTGGTTTAGGCAAAGACTTCATGACCAAGAACCCAAAAACAAACACAACAAAAACAAAGATAAATAGATAGGACTTAATTAAACCAAAAAACTTCTGCACAGCAAAAATAATAATAATAATAATCAGAAGAACTAACCGACAACCCACAGAGTGGGAGAAAATCTTCATAATTTATGCATTTGACAAATGATCCTATCCAGAATCTACAAAGAAATCAAACAAATCAGCAAGAAAAAAATAAACAATCCCATCTGAAAGTGGGCTAAGGACATGAAGAGACAATTCTCAAAAGAAGATATACAATGGCCAACAAGCCTATGAAAAAATGCTCAACCTCACTAATTATCAGGGAAATGCAAATGAAAACCACAATGTGATACCACCTCACTCCTGCAAGAATGGCCATAATAAAAAAAAATCAGAAAGTAATAGATGTCAGCATGGATGCAGTGAAAAGGGAACACGTTTTCACTGGGAATATAAACTCGTACGGCCATTATAGAAAACACTGCAGAGATCTCTTAAAGAACTAAAAGTAGATCAACTGTTTCATGCAGCAATCCCACTACTAGGTATCTATCCAGAAGAAAAGAAGTCATTCTACAAAAAAAAAAAAAAAAAAAAGATACTTGCACATGAATGTTTATAGGTGCACAATTTGCAACTACAAAAATATGGAATCAGCCCAATGCTCATCAATCAGCAAGTGGATAAAGAAAAAGTGGTATGTATACACACATATATATATGTGTGTGTATGTATATATATGTGTGTGTGTGTGTGTGTGTATATATATATGTATGTATATGTACATACATACACAATGGAATATACCATAAAAAGGAACAAAATAATGGCATTTGCAGCAACCTGGATGGAATTGTAGACTATTATTCTAAGCGAAATAATTCAGGAATGGAAAATCAAACATCATATATTCTTAATCATATGTGGGAGCTATGAGGAAGCAAAGGCATAAGAATAATACATTGGATGTTGGGAACTTGCAGGGAATGGTGAGGTGTGTCGAAGGATAAAAGACTACTCACTGAGTACAGGGTACATTGCTCAGGTGATGGGCACACCAAAATCTCAGAAATCACCATTAAAGTACTTATTCATGTACCAAAACATCACCTGTTCCCCAAAACCTATTAAAATAAAAAATAAATAAATAAATAAAAAGTTAAAAAATGCATAAGGTAGCAATCACACTGAATGACTTAATCATTAAAAATATCTCTACTACAATTGTTAAATTTCTAGGAAGGAAAGGAGTTCAAATAAGTTTCGAAGAGGAAATTTTGAGATATTAGTGAAATTATTCAAGCTTCCTGGAGAGACTCAACACATTAGATTATTTGTTGTGTTAAGTGTTACAGTATACTAATAGCTCTGTAATTGGCAATCTTTTGTGTCTATCCTGCTGTATATGTGGTAATACCACAGGTTTGCAATGAATAATCTAAATATTTAAAAAGGAATGGTGATGAGAATAGAAACTTTTTTGTAACAGTAATAATTGAAGAATTTAGATAATTTCTCTATCTTAAAGTAAAATGTATCATATAATATAACCTA
Source organism: Cacajao melanocephalus (assembly GCA_963573385.1). Taxonomy (NCBI): domain Eukaryota; kingdom Metazoa; phylum Chordata; class Mammalia; order Primates; family Pitheciidae; genus Cacajao; species Cacajao melanocephalus. The sequence goes on along the minus strand of CAUYLG010000437.1, from coordinate 3,801 downwards.
ATCACATATAATCCATCATATTCTCAGTCCCGAGCAATATTCAGGGTCTTTAATCTACAAGGATAAGTTGGGGGCCACCTGAGACCTCTGCCATCTCACAGTCTCCTCATTATAAAGAAGAAAAATAAGAGTGTTTATTACCATGTTTTCTTAAGGTAAGAATTAATGTTTTCTGCACTGCCTAATAGTTAATATTCAATAAAAGTTAATACTTGTAAACATATCCATAATGGCAAATTAATCAATCAACATTTAGGAAATTTTCTCTTTCTAAAAGAATCTATTTATACAAACATCATTAATCCAAAATGCATGATTAAAGTCTTTGTGTGCTTACAGTATGTACTTTCAATTCTGTTTTAAAGAATCTAGCTAAAGTCCTTAGCATAAGAGCTCACAAAAGTGTATATATGAGAGAACAGTTTATTTACTCTTTGAATTACAGGCTACTAAATAGTTGAGAGCAGGTGATAAATCTGTGTTGACAGGTTCCTTAGCTACCTTTTCTGTATTCCCAAGTATCCCTACTCAAAATATCATAGCATATCACCTGGTTTCTCATATGTGAAGGGATTTACTTTTGATCATTTGTTTTTCCAAGCATAAAAATGGATTTTCAATAATTGAAGCTCAATCCATGCTCCATTGTCGCCATAACTGTGGGTTCCCATTACTAGCATAACCAGGTAATATGTTAATGGCTGAAAGCAACCATTCTCATTTTGTTTCCTTTATAGTGTGAAAAAAAAAGCCTCAGGTTTTTTGAAAGCAGTTCTGTAATGAACAGAATGTTAGTTTATGTTATCAATTAACTCTAAGTGTTTGAAAAGAAAGATGAAGCCTCAAGAATGTATAATAATTTAATTTAAAAGCACCTAAGAAATTACAGGATATGATAAACTCTTCATTGTAATATTGTTACTCATTCTACAAAACCAGGGCCTTTCCAGTGATGAGGTATGAAACTGACAATTCCTCTGGAATTCATTAGTTTCGTTACCACAGAAGAATTCATTCATGGATTAGGTCTTTGCTATTTGTGTGCTGTTACTAATTTTTTCAGGTTGTTAAATTGGTAGAGTGAAAAAAGCATTAATCCTGAAAGTTACTTTCTGCACTATTTAACTGTATAAACTTGGCACTTAAAATGTGTATTCCATAATTTCATCTGTAAAATGAGGCCGTTGCTTTAGACTAAGTTTCCCTAAATGCCGCTACAACCTATATTCCCAGGAAATGCAACAGAGAGAGAACATTATTTCTGATCACTTTCTTTCTTTTTTCTCTTTTCAAATTACATTTTCTTTTTCATTCTTTTGCAGACCATTTATTCCCAAGTATATTAGGACTATCAAAAAATGAAAAATTCATGCCTTTATATTACTTATAGAAAGTTGAATAAACCTGGCGTATCATGATACAAAATAAGAAACTTTGTAAAAAAAAAAAAGTATAACCATTTCATTTCATAATATAGAAATGCAGAAATAATGAATTGCTTCATAGATCAATAAAGATACAATAAAAATTAAAAAGGGCAACATTATATTACTTATATTTATTTATATGTATATACTTTTCATTGATTTAGTATAATATACCATTTATTTTATTAAGACAAGTCTAACTTACATAATTGAGAAGTAAGCCATTGCCAGAATTACCTATCTATTTATCTGTGGACTATTAGTTATGCTAGACCTTGTGTTACAGTACAAGCTGCTAATTAAGTATTAGAAAAAGCAAGCATCTTCTCAATCTAAATGGATATACTCTTACTGGAAGAATAGATAAAAATTAAATAATTAGACAATAAATGTAGAATTTAAAAATTGTAATAAGACTCAGAAGACGGAATACTATAAGCACACCACATTGGGATCTGACTTGGTTTGGAAGAATTGGTGAAGGTTAATTGTAATAGAAGCATTGGACCTAGTATGTGAAATATGAATAGGACAGAACTAGGTGTATGTGTGTGTTTTGGGGGATGAGAGAGGAATGAGGCAAGAAAGAAAACTGCAGGATTCCAGGCCATATGGGACATTCATAGACCCCCAGCAGTAGAAAGCATAAGGATTCTAACAAACAATGCTGACCTGGACTGAGAATGGATAGTGAAGGTTTGGTATAACATGCAAGAACAGTGTTCAGAAGAGATTCATGAGGTTCCTTATAAGAAAATGCAGTGATTCTGTATTGTATTTTTTATCTCAAAAGATATGGGAATCTATTGAAAGATCAGAAGTAGAAGAATGCCACGCTCTGATACTTGCTTTGAAGAGAATACTTCATGGTCTGGAGAAAGTAGTAAAGGCGAGACGTGATGGAAGGTACTAAAGAAGTCCAGGTAAAGATAGCAGACACGAGTGGGGAGGAAAACTGACAAAACACTAAGGTGTTTGGTAAAGGGATGAGGAAGGATTAAAAAAAGAAAGCCAAGCATGGGGGCTCATGCCTGTTATAAATCCTATCACTTTGGGAGGCTGAGGCAGGAGGGTTGCTTGAGCCCAGGAGTCCAAGGCTGCAGTGAGCTATGATCCTGCCACTTCACTTCAACCTGGGCAAGAAAGCAGGACCCCATCTCTTAAAAAAATGAAGAAAATAAAGTAAAAAAGAGAACAGGTTTTGACAGAATGTTGAAAATAAAAGTAAAAAATAATTACATGAAAATAACCAGGTAATCATATCAACTTGTCAAATAATGTTTTACAGAATATCTTCAGTGTTAAATATAATAAGCCCTGATTTTCTGTGTGTGTGTGTGAATGTGAAGTTTTCTTTCTTTTTAGAGGTAGAATCTCAATCTATCACCCAGGCTGGAGTACAGTGGTACGAACATGGCTCACTGAAGCCTTAACCTCCAGGACTCAAGTGATCCTCCAGCCACAGCCTCCTGAGTAGCTTAGACTACTGGTGTGCACGCCATGCTCTGATAAGTTTTTGTGGAGACAGGGTCTCGCCAAGTTACTCAGGCTGGTCTCAAATTCCTAGGCTCCAATTATCCTTCTGCCTCAGCTTCCCAAAGTGCTGGGATTACAAGTGTGAGCCACTGTGCCTGGTATGATTTACCAACATTTACCAATGGACTTACTCTGTTATCAATTTCTATCTCATGCAGCTCTGTACAGAGGCCATTAATATTAAAGCTAATTGAATAAGAACCACACATGTATATGCTTCAGTGATACAGTAATTTGATCAGGAGACTGATTTAGTGACACTGAAAATGTTTTCTCTGAAACAGTCTGCATATGCATAGGTTTTGTCCGTACTCCCTAAGCTTCTGACACCAAGATTAGCCTTGTAAATACTCCAATTGAATCTTCAGCACCAGGCATTATGACTTCCTGCCTGCTTCTGAAGCTTTTTCTCTACTAGCCTGGTCAGGTGAAAGCTTTTTTTCTTCTTTCTTTTTCTCTTTCTTTTGATTTTTTTTTTTTTCTTCTTAGACACTATAAACATCTAGGACATGGCATCTCATTTGGAAGCAAGAGAAACGCCCTGTTTCAATCAGCTTCCTGGGGTGCAGGATTTAAATCAAAGCACAGTGGTGGCTGACCAGTTGTGTCTACAATTACAAAATATATTTCTATGTTAATTAGGAGGAAGTGATGCAGTATGAGAAAGTTTCTCCTTAAAGCTGTAGGAGGTAACATTTAATATTTTACATTAAACAGTAGAAATGGGGAGAGATCCAAAATGGCTGATTAACAACAGCCCAGGATTGTAGCTCCCAGTGAAAGCACAGAGAGCGAGTGGGCGCCGCAATTTCAGATGAATTTCTGTGGCCCACAAACT